>DWNH01001401.1:0-11499 GCA_018249895.1 Tiana niger | reverse complement strand
ATCCATATCGAGCATTTTTTTATTAATTACGAATTCCTTTTGTTTGTTTTAAGTTTATTTTATACAAAAGCTTTTTTTTATTTATTAATTCTTCATTTCTTTATTTATCGATTGAGGCAGTACGAAGTCTGCCGAGTCAGCTAGTCTGAAATAAATTATTGCAATGTGTTATCAATTTTAAGACTTCCTTTTTTTATACTACTATAGATCCAATAAGTGATTCATGATAGGTACTGATAAAACTTTTACGTTTGAGTTATATAAATCGAAAAGGTATCGAATAGAGTCGTGTCGATAGCGCGGACGTATTCCGCCGATGTTTTTACGACGCGTAGAAATGAGGCCTAAATGCGTGAAATACGCGGATACTCTAAATCAGTAAAGCGCTACATTTTCATATTTCACCGCCATCACCCAGCGCCGACCGAATCGCAACACTCCGACTCGATCGCGCGAGTCATTCCACTAAATCCAATACATTTTTTATTCATGAAACGATTGGCGTTTGTATGTTAATTCACAGCGTAGGTCCCGGCCCAATGGATGAAATATTGAATTATTGCTGAAACTCGGGGATATATCGAGGAGGTCCGCCCGATATTAATCCGTTGGCTACGCGAGGATGCCTGGCAGGAATTCAAATAAATCGGGCCCGTGACAAACAAGACGTACATATAAATCAATCAAGGCAAGGTGGCGTGCCCTGCAGCCTCTATTGCAGCCGCCCCCACGAATTCTCCCAGCGTATATCAAAAGTGGAACAAATTTGTATCGGTAAATTTATGGCCAAGGTTAAACTAAACTCGTTACGAGTTCAGGTGGAGCGAAATTTTATTTACAAGTTTGTTTGATTTATTCTTTTTTTCCGGGAGTTCATGGTGAGGACTGAGCGGGCTGTAAGCAAGCTTTTTTTTAATTGTGTTGTGTTTTTGGAATATGCTGATATAAATATAACATGTGTATCTCTGTGTCTGTATGTCTTCGCGTTGGTCCCAAACAGATGAACAGATTTTGATATTATTTTTTGTTTGGAATCTGAGTTGATCGAAATTGTTTTACGTATGACTCAGTAAGTCTGTTCAGACAAAATTCGAAATTACATGGTATCTAAATTTAATTATAATACAAACATTTTCATCGTTGTAAAATTCCTTTTTTTTCCTTCAGGAAAGCTTTTATATGTGTAGGTATATTAATGACTAAAAATTTGTTTGTTGCTATATAAGTCACTACGAATTATTTCATAAGAACAATAGAAATCAAAACAATTGTTTTTGGAAATCCACCTATTTGTAAGTTGAACACATCACGCAAAAAGTATTTCTGGGAATTGGAGTTAGTTTTCATATAGGTACAATAAAAAATTGTATAACAAGTCTACATATATTTTATAGAGCTTTTCTTTGTGTGGGAGGTTTTTAAACTTTTAATTTAGTTTTTAGATCAACACATCTCGTAGGATTAAATTAGGTGTATCGATGCTTTAGCAATGTGGTCGAAATGAGCTGACAGACTATCGACGGGTTATCTGGCGTGACGTCAGCGCAAAACAAGAGCAATTATTATTAAAATTAACCAGAATACGTCATTTACTTCAGATTTACGTTAAGGATATTAAGTCAATAGACTATAATTCTCCGATTTTCTTATGAATATGAATATATGACGCAAGTTGAAATAACAACGAAATTTTGCCATTTATGTTATAAACACAAGAACAAGTAACTATCTAGTATAATATTTTTCATAGCTATGAAATGGCTATTTAAACAGAGTTGAAAGTTCGAACCTCGACTAAAAAAATATTTCTTCCTTTTTTTATTTTATTCTCCGTATTTTCACAGATTCTACAAAATATACAAAATTTCGACGAAATGACAACCTTCTCTTTTGAAGTGTGTACATAATTTAAATTTTCTTTAAGTATAAGTTACTTTTATGTATAATATTATAATTCCATTTTACGTTTCAATGTAATTTTACGTTTATAGTTAACATAAATAAAACTTGAATATAAATAGATACGAGACTGACTAAGTTGCAAACCCAAAAATGATCGCTGTATAGTCTGCATTCATTTTCTTTTTGTTGAATAAAAGTAGCAAACGAGCATGCAGGCCACCTGATATTAAGTGGTCAATAGAACCCATGGACATCCATATGCAATTTATTAAATGCTTATTATGATATTTGTAAAAAATTTGACAAAAAATGAAGTTTTATGAAGTAAAAATCAACCTACAAATAACAGGTTCTTTTTTTCAAAATTTTATTTGACGCAGCGCACACTATGAAAAGTCTCAAGAGGTATAACTATATTTTGCCTTAGTTGACGTTTTCTATGCAACCTCAGGCAGTACCTTAGTCCTACCTTAGATCGTAAATAGATGTGTTGGTACTTCTGGGGGCTGATATGCTGGCTTACTATTAAGTGTACTCCGGAAAACCCAACACCAAACCCAATAAATACAAAAAGATACATCTAGCACTCCAGTGACTTAAGTACACGCGAAATAAAATGTCCGAAACTTTCCTGTGGCCCGATCTCAATTGGGTCGATAGCGTTTACAAGCGTTATCAAGGCCGTACTATCCACACTTTGTCCACAGCGGTCACACCTTCTACCATTACGCGTATTTACCCCGCACATAAATCATTTGTACACAACGGCGTACATTGCTGTGTTATTTAATAAACTAATGATATTACGCCGTAGCCGCTACGAAGTGTAATGATTATTAATAATTGAGGAAAAGATAAAGACCGCTGAATACGCGGCGCCTCGTTGTTCGGACGTCAACTGTTGTTAAGACGATGATAAGATACGAGTCTAATTTCAAACCTTTTTGTTCAAGCTAATGTACATACATATGTATTTATTTGGCATTGTACTGCAGTATTTGTATTTATATGAATGATGTTATTTAGTTTCATTGAGACATTAATGTAAATAGCGTAATATCTTTACAGTTCAAATAACTTCCAGTAACCGTCACTTTGTTCCTTAATTTTTGAAGTTATACTTCTTTTGGCACGTTAGGGAAAAACGATGAGAGTAAACTTTTACGAAGCGCGCGCACACCGTCACGAAAAACCGACACCCTAAAGTTAGATAGGTATAGTCAACATTTTAATTATTTAACTAGATAATGCGTTATAATAATTCTTTCAATGTATTAAATACCTTTTTTCTATTGTTAGTGTCGTTTTTTCTGCAAACGTAGAATAAGGTGAAAGATGAAATTTTTAAAAGATTTTTATCTTGTTACGCCAAAGAAGTGTAACTTTTAACGCGTGTACATAAGTACATACACACTTTATTTCCTATTAAAATGATATTGTTAGAGTTTGAAATCCTGTTATACATAGGTACCTACTTACTCTTTACGCAGTCGACAACTTTGTAGTAATTTGAGTTTCGTTCCTTCGGTTAGCGAATGGAAACTTTTCGTCTGCATAATAAGCATATATTCTTTGCACTGTACCCGTAATTTTAATGTGTTTATGTTTAAAACTTTGTAATTACGAATTTGTTAAGTACCTAACTTACTGAGTAGCGTGGTGGTGATTGATACAAATAAGATTTTCAAAATGTGTGTCTGGGTGTAAAAAAAAAGTTTGGATGTAAAATTATCTATTTAAGTATGTATGTACTTAAAAATACTCATTAATTTATAGGTATACATTAAAAAAAAACCCTATAAATTATATTTTTTTTATAAATATTAAATAATTTATTAAAATAAAATAAAATTGTCTTATTCATTACAAGGTATTCGCGGAAAAAAGCCGACAGAAGAAACTCTTGGCTCCTTTAGAAGTACAGTGCACAAATTAAGAACTCAGTCTGAGAAGTGCAGAAGCCACAATAATTTAAAGAGGGCTCATCAAATATCCTATTCCAAAAATAAATTCCACACTTAGGTAGGTATTTTCCACAGCAATTTATGGCAAAAATGTGTCAATGTCTCTCTTATCATATCAATACGGCTTCGATATACTTTATGTGTGCCCTCTTGCCACCGGAATTTTATAACAAAGAACGATTCTGCCTTGTACAGTGTATTTAATTATAAATAAATTAATACTTATTACGAAGTAATTGAATTTTAAATTAAGAACAACGAAACAGAATAATTTGACGTTAAAAAAAAGTGTGTGTGTACTTATGTACACGCGTTAGAAGTTATACTTCTTTGGCGTAACAAGATAATTTTTTTTTATCTTTAGCCTTATTCTACGTTTGTAGAAAAAACGACACTAACAATAGAAAAAAGGTATTTAATACATTGAAAGTTTTATTATAACGCGTTATCTAGTTAAATAACGGTGTGCGGGCGCATAGTTAAAATTTACTGTCATAATTTTTCCCTAACGCGCCAAAAGAAGTATAACTTCAAAAAACATATCAATTATATTTCTTTGTACACACAATTAAGTACTGTTTTAAACCTTGTTTGTTGAACTCCTGAGAGTCTCAATTATAAGTTACGAAACTATACTGTTGTACAAGATATTAAGTATTTGCGTGCTAGCTGCTACTTTGACCCTCTGTGCAGACTCATAATTTGTTTTTATATTTTAAACTATTAAGTGTTAATTTTTAGGCATCAGTAAGTGTTGAAATGTGATACTTTGAAAAGAAATCCAATTTTAAGTCGACGGTATTACAAAAGTTTGAGTATTAGTTCTATTTTGTCAAACTATCGTAAAAGTGTGCTGTGTTCGTAGGTAAGTCTCGAACTATTTATTTAGTTTTTGGTGGCTATAAAACATCCCCACAATATTTACTTTGCATGTAAATGTTTTGGATGTAATAAGATTTTCTCTTAGTAATTAGTTATTAATAAATCAAGAATAATAATAGTAAGCAGCTTGTTATGCACTTTATTAATTTGTGCTAAATACACTGTATCTGTGACGCTAATAAAAGTTTACTTAATAAAAACGAATAGGTACTTCACAATACGTATCTTCATATATTTTTCTTATTGAATAAAAGTAGCAAACGAATATGCAGGCCATCTGGAGTTAAGTAGTCACTGCAAACCCATGGACATCCATATGCAACTTCAGGCACTACCTTAGTCCTACCTGATATCGTACACAGATGCGTTGCCACTTTTGAGGACTAAGATGGTCGCCTCGTATTTACTGAACTCCGGCAACCAACCCGTTCTTCTAAAACAATAATTTTGCTTTACGGTAGATTTGGATGTGGCAGTGGTATTTCCTTGGACTGCGGCCTATCACTCTAAAATAATTCATATTTTTTTTATTTTCATTAATACTGAAGTTTATTAAATTCTTATATCTACGTAGGCACAATATACAAATATCTAAGCAAAGTTAATATAATAGATCTAACACCACGTCATTACATCAGTGGTTGCATTGCTAGTTAAAGCCTTCGAAAGAGCGAGAGTATCGGATTTCTCTTTGTTGCATTTTGACTTCTTGTTATGAACACAATATAAGGTTGATTTTTCTTTGTCATATTCTAGTTCGTGATAAGTCATTCACAGCCATGCAGGAAGTGTTTGTCTGTTAACTGTTTGGAAATTTCTGGATGTATTGCTAAACATGGAAATATTTGGTAATTTTTTTATAGTTTTATCTTATACACACACACACACACACACACACACACACACACACACACACACACACACACACACACACACACACACTTTTATCCGTGATAATTGTCATTTTGCCGAAAATAAATAAGATTTTTTTTAAAGTTTCTTGAATTTGTAAATGTCAGATGACGTCGCATTTTTTGTGTAAAAATTTAATAAATTTCAAAATGTCTTATCCTTTCAAAAGATACTAAAACATTTTTCAGTTGCCTCTTTAGCATGGTGCAATATTCGAGGGCTTATATTCCGATTTATTTAATTAACACTAACAAATAGTTACGGTGCATGTATCATAAATATATTTATCAAGATATTTTTCTTTCAAGTTTTTGATGATTAAAAAGGATAATAACAACAACTTTACAAGAATAATTATTTTTTTTAACTATTAATATAAATACTTTATAATAATATAGATAGTTTATAACCTTTGGCCATCATTACATACATAACAATCTGAATTTTATGCATACTTTGGGTTTAATAAGAATTTATGAATTAGGTACATATACTAAATAATGTGTGTGCATGCTACATGCGTTTTGTACTTAATACTCATTTGATAAATAAATTGTTAACTATTAATTTAAATGTAATAAAAAAAATTAGTACATTAAATTTGTTTTTTTATTTATTTGTAAAACTTACCTTTGCTTTTATTTTGTCCAAAGAAACATAAGTAATAAATATGTTTCGTCCAGCAATGTGTGTCTACCGACCTACTGATATGAGCTGTATTAGTCCTCATGACCAGTGATTGCAGCTTAGTGGTTAAATTTCGGCCTACCATTCCGCTGGATCCGGGTGCGACCCGCACACACCTTTAATTTCGTTATTGTATTATAAATTAATTATCACTTGCTCTTTGGTGAGCAGCGATGGCCTAGTGGTTGGATTTCGCCCTATCATTTCGGTAGGTACGGGTTTGATCCCCGCACGCATCTCTAGTTTTTCGATGTTTATTTATTTATTTACATTTTTTGTTAATCAAAAGTTGAAAACAAAGGGCAAACATAATGCCTCGTGGCATTCTCCACCAGTCAATGTTATGTGCGTATTATACAATAATTATCATTTAATCTTTGGTGAAGGAAAACATCGTGATGAAACCTGCACGCCTGAGAGTTTAAAAAGAAAATTCTCGGAAGGCTTGTGAAGTCCACCAACTCGCACTTGGCCAGCGTGGTGGACTGTTTCCTAAATCCTTCTCAATCGAGAGGAGACCCGTGCCCAGCAGTGGGACTATGATAGGTTGATGATGACTTTGGTGAAGAAAAATATCGTGAGGAAACCTGTATATCTTGTCAGTCTTCATAATTGTCTCGAAAGGCATGTGAAGTCCACCAACCCGCACTTGGCTAGCGTGGTTGTCTATGGCCTAAATACCTCTCAATTGAGAGGAGACTCGTGCCCAACAGTGGCACAATGAAGTGTTGATTATGATGATGATGAGTCCTCATTTATATTATTTATATTTACGATACAGGATGAGATTTGTATATGTCACTTAAGTTCAATATCAGCCGACCTGCATGCTCCTTTGTCATTTGTTGAATATGTAATAAATTCTACTTAATTAAATAACCAGCGAGTCCGGACAGATGACCCTTTTGTTTCTTGTAATAGTTAAAATTTGAGAATTTGAGATAGCATGTGCTTTTGAAAAAGAAAGCGAACACAGTGGCAAGTGATAATGTATGTAAGTACTTAATTACTTAATCTAAAATTTACAAAGCAAACTTCAGCGCTTTTCAAGCGAGCTACGAGTACAAATCCTAGGTTTCGAAAAAAATACACTGTTTATTAAGTTAACATCTTTTTATTACGAACATTCTAAAGAAATCACCATCTTCAATTTTACACCCATAACTATTATTTTAATAATATCGAACATATAGTTTTGACCCGTTGAAGGACCGGTCGACAAACAGATAGACCGCTCGGCAAATAGACAGAACGGTCGACAAACAGACAGACCGGTCGACAGATCGGTCGACTAACAAACAGACCGGTCGACAAACAGACAGATCGGTCGACAGACCGATCGACAAACAGACAAACCGGTCGACGGATTGGTCGACTAACAGACAGACCGATCGACAAACAGACAAACCGGTCGACGGATTGGTCGACTAACAGACAGACCGGTCGACAAACAGACACACCAGATGACGGACTGGTGCACTAACACACAGATCGGTCGACGGATCGCTCGACAAATAGAAAGACCGGTCGACAAACAGCGACCGGTCGACGGATTGGTCGACATACAGAAAGACCGGTCGACAAGCAGACAGATCAACTCCTTAACCACGTCATCATGAAAACAGTTACTTACACCCGTTATTCGGCAGTAACGATTGCCCTCAGGAGACCTAGATAGGAACCTGGAGAAGCTATAAAGGCCAGTAGGTCCAACAATATATTATGACATTTCAAGAAAAAAATTAATCATGTTTGGATGACTGATCATGAATTAAGACTTCTTATTGATGTTATTGTTAAATTAATAAGTTTTATTTATACAAGCATGACACCGCTAGTTGAATTGTACCAGCGCTGCCCAACGTATTCTTAACTGCCATCCGTAATTATAGTCCGCGATGTCCAGATAAATTGTCGAGGTCTCATGCATGCGAGCCTCTTGTCCATTTGAAATATTGGTATGTTACAGTTAATCCTGGGAATTTTTGGGAATTGCAACATGATAAAAGTTCTTAAATTTGCACAATTTTTATGTACTTAATAATCGCACCAACGTAATCTTGTTGCAAAACTAAGCACAACTCTTCCTCCCCCTCCTGTGTGACATAAGTACCTACCCGTAAAATTTTCACAAAATCTCTTATCTATTGAATTTAGCAAAAATATAGGTAGGTAAATCAAATAAATCAATATTGCTGACATTCGCGGTCACCTACAGTGACCGATAGTCTATTTTTTATACTTTGTAGAAAAACATCGTAAAACTTTCATGCCAGAGAATATTCCACAACATTCCCGAAAGGCCGATCCAATCTGCGCCGCTTGGTTAGTCCTTCGAGAAGAGATCCATGCCCAATAGTGGGAGCATTATCTATAGGTTGATGATATTGATCTAACACTCGTAGACACAGGGTTGGTTTGCTTTTGGTAGAATTATATTGCAAACACGAAAACATCCATATTCAATTTTCAGTCCTGAGATACTTAGTTTCTTCCGGTAACCACATGCCATCAGTTACCACATTATTTTAGAGCACCATAAGTCACGGTAGAAGTAGGTGTGATGGTGGTACTCCCCGGCCAGTAGAACCTACCACCCATAAGGTGCATACCACTTATAGGTATATTCTTCTTGAACATTTAGATATGTCTGCTCACTATTCGTCTTTCCATAACTTGATATATTTGCCATTAAAGAAATCCTTTAAAGGTTCTGCATAGTCTAACTGAACCCTAAGTTAAAAACACAGAGGAGAAGCGGTAAATCGTAAAACAGTCGTATATGGAGGCAATATTTACAGACGGAAATTAATGACCAAAGCCCGCGCGGCCCCGGGCTTCGTGCTTATAACTTTCGTCTTAACCAGATTGTATGTATCGGTAAATAAGAATCAAACAGCTAATTGAAATAAATTCGAAGTTGTTTTAAGATGAAATTTTGAATAGGTTGCAGACGGATCATAATAAATCTAATAGGAATCTAATTTTTATCTATCTGTCGGTCTATTTTTTTTATCGCCAAGCTAGTTAGAGCTCTCAGAGTACTAGCTCTCAAAGTTTTTATAATGACTGTTTTTCCCACTTTCCAACTTTCGTTGGAGTGCAGTACGTTTAAATATCCTAATGTCCCCTCTGTTTATCAGTGTGCTGTTAAATATTGAAATATTTCACAGTTGCCACATGCGAATTGATTGATACAGGAAATCACTATGGTATTTATTCACTGAAAGCCGGTGTAGCTAAGTGTAGGTGCAGTTTATAGGTATCCGAATGGGTCTGGGCAATGGGTGTTGGCCGGTCGGCGCTTGGCCGGTGGCGGCGAGCCCGGTGGTCGGCAACGCGACGACGCCACTGATTCATGTCGCTGATAGCAATCGTAGGCGCCTGGCGCCCAGCACTATTTTCTATATTTATCACCATTTGCACACTATCTGCACGGTGCTTTTGAATAAACGTACCTATCTGCAATTTCACCCAATAAAATACTTCCCTGCGGCAATGTAATGGACGTTTATGATAAACGTTTCAACATGTCTTAACATGAGTTTCGAAAAAATATTTTAAGTACCTAGATGGGCAAAAAAGTCAATTATTATAGAAATATTACACTTTTTAATGAAAAGTCTGAAGTTTGACATATATATACTTAGTACACTCTTAAAGAAATTCCTTCTTATAGTCTGTAGCACTTTTATCCTATAACACCTAACAATGAAAATGTGTTCCTAAAGACTTGCTAGAGTCACCAACATCAGAGACCATCAGCATTGTGTCCTGTGGCTTTAACCCACCTGTTAAAATTTTTATTTGTTTCCTCATAAGTGGAATTAACCAATAAGCGCTATTATTAATGCCCAACATACAAACGGAAGGTAACAGAACGAAGACAAACATTCGTGGTTCTTTCAAAAGCGTAGTACAATAGACGTCATCAATTACAGGCAATAGATCGCCCAACATCATTTGTCCGTCCGTCCGTTACTCGACTGGGGCATTCCCACGGCACTCGGGACGATCGTGTTTGTTGTCGGAATATGTCCAACGAGAAATAGTAATAGAAAATTGTTTCTGATTGCGCTCGCTCTCTAGTTTAGTTGTACGTATTATCTACCTTCTCACTTTTATTACGAACTTTATTTGCCATGTACTTTGTCTATGCTATTCTCAATAGTTAAATGCATTCAATAGTATTACCTGCTATACAATATTAACTGTTTTTTTTTATTTCAATATGTGATAAGTAATCACGATATTTATCAATTAGGTGGGTACATTATTATAAATTTTCCCCGAATAAATATTGATTTCGTGAATTTATTAAGATTGCACGAAGACCATGCAATGTATTTACGCGTTTTATCCTGAGATTATAATTATGCAGAACGATGCAAACCGTTGTTCTTCCGATGTTATCGACAACAAGACCGAAGAGAAATTGCTTCGATCAAAAGATAATCTCTCCGGAACCAAAATTGATCATTGATAGCATGCGCGCGTCCCACAGCGGCCTGCCATCAGCCACCAGCCCACGCCCAGCGTCAATGGCATGCTCATTTTTAATTTCGCGATGTTTGTACTTTTGAATTGGCAATTTATTTATATAACACCGCTTGTTGAAAAATAAATATATCACATTTAATTAATACAAAGTGTCATGCTCGTTCCGATACCCACGTGTAATGTTAGTGTGAAGCTCGGGGGCCAGTAGATCATTATTTACACATATTAGCGCCAGATTTGGGTCACCTCCGAGTGTACCCTCATTCCATCTCTCGGTCAATAAATATCAGATTAAAGTGCCGCTATTGTAGCCTTCACGCACAAACTAGTACCGTGGCTTTCAATAACGGTTCGCACTATGCAGATTATCACCGCGGCGATAACCGCGACGTGAAAGCGATAGGAGCGACACGATGCCGTGCAGCCAGTGGAGCGGGTGGCGTGTGCTCGCCGCTCGCCGCTCGACGTTCGGCTTGCGCGCTACCCGCGCTACCCGCGCTGCCTGGATACAAGTCTCTTTTGTTAAGTTCAACTCAACTTGCCACTCGTACTATATGATATAGTATCGTACTATATTTTATTTAATTGTAATATAACAAATAAAACACTTTAAAAATATTTAAAGAAGATATTTTGTTAAATTTATTATTTA
>DWNH01001400.1:0-11504 GCA_018249895.1 Tiana niger | reverse complement strand
AGTCTTCTGCGGGTGGTATAGTGCAGGAAGGGCGACGTAGGCATTAACTCGGACAGTTCCTCGGAGCACTCACCATAATAAAGTCGGTAGAACACGCAAAGCGAGCCTATGTCCCTACGAAGGCTCAGCGGTTCCACCTTGTCAGTTAATTTTGGGTCGTTGACGATTCGAACTAAGCGCCTTTGAACGGAGTCAAATGGATGAAGCTGGTACTGTGGTGCCCCTGCCCAAAGATGGGAGCAGTACTCCATGTGGGGTCTTACTTGTGCTTTGTATAGCAACAGCAGTTGCCCCGCAGTGAAGTACTGCTTCGCTCTGTTAAGAACACCAAGCTTTCTGGACGCCAGTTTGGCTTTACTTTCCAAGTGACTCCGGTACTGCACATCGCTCGTAATGTCAACTCCCAAAATTCCGACACTTTCGCTAATAGTGAGCGCGGTACCCTGGAACTTCGGTGCTATGAGGAATGGGGTTTTCTTAGCGGTAAACGCGCAGACTTGTGTCTTCGAAGGGTTGAACTCAACGAGGTTGAGTCGTCCCCATTCCGAGACCCGCTCCAGAGAGGTCTCGACTTCAGACACAAGTCGGATTCTACTTCCCTCCACAAGTGTCCGAGAGGGATTTGCGCGGCAAGTATACAGAGCATCTCCCGTGCTGTCATCCGCATAGCAGTGAATGTTGCTGCTTCGCTGCAACATATCATTGATATGCAAGATGAACAGTGTGGGAGATAGCACTGATCCTTGTGGGACGCCAGCATTAATAGCCTTCAAATCCGAGCAGCACCCGTCAATAACGACCTTAATGTGCCGCTCGGAGAGGAAGCTAGCTACCCAATTGCACAACCTCTCGGGGAGACCGTAAGATGGAAGCTTCGCGAGGAGTGCCTTGTGCCAGACCCGGTCAAAGGCCTTGGCGATATCCAGGCTAACAGCCAGAGCCTCCCCATTACTCTCAACGGCTTGGGCCCAGCGGTGAGTGAGATACACTAGAAGATCACCAGTTGAACGGCCCTGGCGAAAGCCATATTGGCGATCGCTGATCAGCTGATGCTCCTCTAGGTATCTAAGAAGCTGGGTGTTGATAACCCGCTCCATCACCTTAGAGAGCAGGGAGGTTATCGCTATAGGCCTGTAATTGGCCGGGTCGCTGCGGTCACCCTTTTTGGGAATAGGGTGAACGGAGGCCACTCTCCACGAAGACGGTACTTTTTCCGTGGCGTAGGAAAGCGAATATAGGCGCGTTAAGACGGGAGCCAGTTCGGGAGCACACGTCTTCAATACCATTGCGGGTATACCGTCTGGCCCGCTCGATTTCTTGACATCGAGAGACTGAAGAGCTCTTCTCACAGTTTTGTGAGTAAAGGATATTTCCTTCATGGAGCTCTCACAGCGCGAGATGGTCGGCGGTGTGGTCCCCCTGTCGTCAAGTGTCGAGTTTGTGGCAAAGTGAGTGCCGAGAAGTTCGGCTTTCTCCTTTGCCGTGTGGGCCAGGGTATTATCTGACCTACGCAATGGCGGAAAGGATGACCGGCAGAAGTTCCCTTCGACAGCCTTAGCAAGTGACCAAAAGGCACGGCTCCCGGAAGGGTGCCTAGTCAGTCGCTCACCAATTCTGCCGATGTGCCTAAACTTCGCCTTGGCTAAATGCTTCTTTGCTGAACGGGAAGCAGCGTTAAAGCTTTTCCTGAGCACAGGAGCCTCGGGATCCTTACGCGCGCGCGCATCAGCCCAGATCCGATAGGCGTCTTGTTTAAGGCTAGTGGCCTTAGCACAAGATCCATCGAACCAGGGCTTGTTTCGTCCACCGATATGTACAACAGAGTTAGGGATGTAACATTCCATACCCTGTCGTATCACTTCGGCTATCGAGTCCGCGCACGCGTTTGGGTCATCCGAGGTAAAGCATAGCTGCTTCCACGGGTAGGACGCTAGGAATTCCCGCAGTCCATCCCAGTCTGCTGACCTGTAGTGCCAGACTTGTCGTCTCCCGTTGGGCCGATGACCCTCGGGGGGCGACAGAGGTACAGCAGAACTAACCAAGCAATGGTCAGAAGATCCGAGAGGAGCCCCGACCCTTACCTGGTAGTCAGATGGATGGGAGGTCAGCAGTAGGTCCAGCAAGGAAGCAGTATGGGTGTCGATATCTGGCACTCTGGTGAAACCTGGTACCAATTGCGACAACCCATATGCCAAGGAGAAGTTATACGCAGTTCTCCCGGCAAAGTCAGTAGAAGTGGATCCCAGCCATTCCATGTGGTGAGCATTGAAGTCACCAAGAACTACTAACTCCGCCGAAGGACACTGCTCCAGCACTCTGTCCGATGCCCTTTGGACGTGCTCAAATAGTCGAACTGTCTCAGCGTCTCCGCTAAAGGACCTATAAAGGCACGCGTAAACGCGGGTGCGATCCCTAATGTCTACGCGCACCCACAACACCGATAGGTCCTTGTCTTCTAGGCAGCTAAGGCGGCGACAGCAAACATCGCTCCGGACGTACAGACATACACCTGCGCGACGCCTGAAGGCGTGCTCGAAGTTATAGCCGGGGTAGTGAAGGTATGCTGTATCATCCGGGGGCGCTATCTGCGTCTCCGTCAAAAAGAGCAAAGCCGGCTTAGCCGTCTCGAGGTGGTGGTGGACGGCGTTTAGATTGGAATGTATTCCCCTGATGTTGCACATATCCACAGTAAGAGTGGAGGGGGTTGCCGCTGTAAGACTTATACTCTTTTTAACTTTGCCCATGAAAAATAAACGCTAAAAGAAAAGGATGGGATAGGATGAGGCACTCAGTCGGCGCTTCCCCGGTCAAGGCGTGGACCTCCAAACACGATGCTGCCGGGGGAAATGTGGGTTGCTGGAGCGGGGGACGGAAGGGCCCCCGGTCCCCCCCGCGCGCAACTGCCGGGCTCCACTCCGGTCTCTTACTCCGGCACGACAGCCGCGCGACAGGACTTTTCGCCGGTTGGCGGGACAGCCTCCCGGGCCAGAGGTTAACCGTGTTGCCCGGGTTCGGGTCCCCAACTAACCGGCGGGCGGCCAGCGGAAAACCGTTTCACCGGGTCTCCCTGGCCCCCGCGCCAACACACCACGTCCCCCAGAGCAGCAAGAGTGTCTTAGGTGCCCACTCGGACCGAAGATTCGCCGACATCGTTACCCCATAAAGGACAGGAAAGGTAGGGAAGGGGGGGTAACTGGCTCTCAGGCGCACAACCGAAACACGTCCGCAGACATTTCACGGTTGACTCCGACCTGAGGGTGGTAGCCAGCCAGTCAGGTACCCATCCGAATGTCCTATCAACGCGTGTTGATAGGGCATTCGTGCAGGTATCTTACCACCGAGCGGTTGCCGGGATTTGTCGCCTCTTACGACACCCTCCCGACACGGGGCTGGGGTTAGTATTCTTTCTCCGCCCACAGCACGGATAAAAATTAATTAACGTACAATCAACATATTGTAAGCGTTTCTGCTCCGTAAAATGTAACTCTATATTCGAAGCAAATGGCACAAAGTGAAAATTACGAACGAGTGCGGTGAACGCAACAGTTGTTCATTATTCCACGCAGGATTTACAAGGAATTTTCCCTGAACACAAGGAAAATTAAATTGTTGGAGTCCCTGTTATTTTTACACGAAATAGGCCTCTGCCAATTTTTTTTTAAAACATAGTTGCGAATGTCATCACAAGAAAAAGTTTTTTTCTTTCAAAAGTAATTAAATAAATGTTATACGCACGGAGGTTTTTATTATATTAAGACTTTATAAAAACACGTACCTACGTCAAACAGTCTATTATAAATAGCAAAAATTCCAGTAAATATATCTCATTAGAACGACGCCATTATCCTCTGGCAGAATAACAAAAAGTCATTATAAGTTATAAAGATTGCCACATCAAAATTAAAAATGAGCTTAAAAGAATTTCTGTAACTAGGAGAAGGCATTTTCTCGGTGACAATTAAAATGTCGTAAATCCTGATAATTTTCCTCACAATGTAAATTTTTACGAATGTGGCAAATTTTCTTTATTTTAATTTTAAACAAAACACACTAATATGTCAGAATGGTAAATAAAAAATGTGTTAAAAAAGTAAGTTATTATACTTTTTCAATTTTAAAGTACAATAATTACGTACATAAATCAATAGAAAGTCGAGCTAGATGAACGTAACAAATCAACATACAGCGTCGGATTTAAAAAGGAAAATATTAGAAAATTACTTTTTGCAATATTTGAGTACATCCAAAATTTAAATTTTATTACAATTAGAAGTAAGTAGATAAGTTATTTAATTAAAATTCAAATAACACAGTATGTTGACAGTTTTGATAAGCATTCAAAGAAATATAAACTATTTCAATTTCTGCTAGTGACTGCCTTATAAAGTTTAGCCTTATTTAAAGTAGTCACTGTTCTACGGTCATGATGAAATAACACTGCTCAATGAAATCATAAACATAGAACATCGTGTAACAGAATAAACACAGTAGCAAGGATTATTTAAATTTTTTTAAAACTGAACGGTTTAAGTTGATAAGAATTTGGTACTCATGGTTAATAAAACATTTAAACATGGACCCTATTATTAACAATTTTACTAGCAGTTTTTCATTAGCAACCCTATATTAGCGATTATATTACTATAACTACCTATAATAATTAACAGAAAAAAATCTTGAATCAGTTCAAGTTTTTTTACAATATCTACTAATATAATTCTAATTATATTAAATATTGTAATAATATAATTCCACAAATATAATAATTCGTATTTTTTTTAATATGCAATTCGTATTTTTATAGTATTAGCTTTCGGCGTGATATTCAAACATACATATTGTGGCGGTCAAACATCTAAAAATACAATCTTTCGAATTTATAATATTAGTAGGATTTATCAAAGTTCTGGTAGGTTAGTATACTCTTGTAATATCTAAGCGTCTAAAGCTGCGTGGATAATTTAGTACCTACCTCCCTTTACAAAAATCTGAAGTTTAGTTACGAGTGGGCGTCTCAAAGAGATGTTCAACTGACGAATACGTGGGACGAAGATAATAAAATTTTAATTACATTTAGGTAGCTACTGTACTTCGAACACTGTGGTTTGTTCTCAAAGATAGTTTCAGCGTACAAGTAGGTACATGTTGTGGCTACTCTGTAGTTACAAATTAACAGAACTTTACAATTTTCTGTTAATGTCATGTTGAATTAGAATTCAATTAATTATTTTTAGGACTTGAAATTACTCTTATATATCTGTAGTTACAATTGGTTAAATGTAACGTCAATTGTAATATACATATATTGTATAAAATATATTCAACAAATAAATATATATTATAAAATATAAAATGCATCTGTGAAAAATATTATTCGATTTATTACCTGATATCAAAATCAAAGAACTGATAACAATAACTCCGAAAAAATTTAGAGGCGCCTTTTTGATCTGGATAGAGGAATGGTAAGTCGAATTTCGACTACTATATCCAATTACTGTTCAAGTGTGAACCTTTTATATTTTTTTCCGAAAAAGAACTGAAGAACCAGCGTACGGACCAACGACAAGTGATGACTGTGCCTCTGAGCTGTCAACTTTAGAGGACTGTTATAACGCCTTTTTCAAAGAACCCCACGTCGTAGCCCGTGTGAATACTTCAAAGGGCAGTTTGTTCCCAATTTTTATTCGTAGAAACAATAACCCTGTAAAGTTGACTATTGAAAATTTAATTTTACATTTATCAACACTACGAAAGCACATAACCGACATGTTCTCGTATAAAATTGAATGTTCATAGTCTTCATAGATCGCTGTAGCGTCCATTCAATATAATTATCCAGTCGATTTGCCTCTACTGTTATCAGTATTGAACACGCTACTTGCCACGCTACGATGCTACGCCGTAGCAGCTTACAGATTACACTACATGTTTTATATTATTAGGTAAAGCAGTCATGTAGGCTTTTTTTATACTAGGTATGTCTGGTTTCTCCTTGCGATGTCCTGGAACCAAAGTGCATCATTTGGTTTTTCATAACCGTTGGCATTAAGACCGGATTCGACAAGGGATAGCTACAATAGATCATATTGATCACAGTTGCTGCTGGGCACTAACCCAGACCCTTCGTCTCTAAATAAAGTGCTTACGACATAAGATGGACCTAAAATCAGTTGGCTGGCTTGCATTTTTGCAAAATTATGCCCCGCATTGAATCGAACTCAGGACCATTCGAATGGTGTACAGACATAGTAACCACACCACACGGGTCGTCGATATACAAGCATATCCACGTACCATATACGAACGTACATTGTACACGGTAATATTACTGGCGATACTTAAAATGATTTTATTTTTAGTTAGATAAAGGTTAGTCGTTAGTAACATCTGACATACGAGTAATCAAATTAAATAAAAAGACCATTTTTGTACCCAAACTTTATTATTACAAAACCTACAGGTAGAAAATCAATAATTTTGTAATATAACTGCTTAACACGTATCTATATGTAATAATTGTTTATTTATATAACTAACATCCCTTTTAATTTATGAAAGGCAATTTGGCTTGTTTGCAATTTATCGCAGAAGTAATAGTACTATGTTTAATAATATTCTTTTCATAATATTATACATGAATACATATAAAGATACAAAAACATGCTTCACGCAGAAAACAAGTGCATTATAATATTGCTTATATAACAAGAACCTTATTTTAAGTATTAAAACATAAGCAACTTCAGTACCTACCAACTACGTACATAGCTACTACAGGAATATGGTCCCTGACCATTTCCCATCTATTCTACATACATAACTATGAATGAATTTGAAACAATATGTAATATTGATATGAACATTAAAATCCTTTTATCAAACAATGACTGAAATATATAGAAGAACCTCAACAGGTAGTCTGACTGCGATATATTGCAACTGATGCAGCATAAGCGGTAGCAATCAGGACGGATATGTGCAATGCATTACACCGTTGTAGAGGACGACTCAAATACCGGCTAACTCACGTGTATTTTTAGGCTAGCTTCGAACCTGACCGAGGTCCTTCATCATGAGCTCCCGACCGGTCGCAGAAGAGATGCGCGTCGGTCAGGTTCGAAACTAGTAGGGCACACTCGGAAAATACACGTGAACAAGCCGGTATTGAGTCATCATGAATAGTGTCACTCACGAAACATTTAATAACAAAACCGTTGTAGATGTTTAGACGTCACCATATTCTCGCACTAAACGTTTAGGATGCAAGCTGGTCGATTGCAAGGGCCCATGTACACAGCCACCAGGCGAAATTCCAGCCAAACTCAGATGAAATTCTGGCCAAACACTACTTGTCTATGACAAATAAAAAAAAACTCATACTTATCTGTCGTCAATCTAAAATTGCATTCTACATTTAAATATTTTAATGTTGTGTTGTTACATATGGAAGTAGTTACTTTATAAATATATTTTTCTCTCTTCCTCACTAGCACTGTAAACTGAATTAATTACGTTCCCTTTATGGAATATTTACAGTCTATTATCACTGAGGTGAATATGGTCGTCGATAAATATGAACGTCGAGATTGTTTTATAGTAGCTACTATACTAGAAGAGACTGATAGATTAATAGAGTTTGGTTTTTAAATTCTATCCCATCCTGTCAGTCCTGTCGCAAAGCATGAATTAATAACGTATTTAGGGCTTTATCTTGTTTAAATTAATAAAAATGTTAATACAGTTTTAATTACCACGATGTTTTTAATCTAACACTCAATGGATAATTCGAAAATAATAACTTTTACTAAACAGGTATACAAAATACTATTTTACAATTTTACACACAATATAAATAAGTGGATTATAAGTACAAAACAAAGGAAACATTTAATATACAGACATAAGTATATAATTTTGTTTTAAATAAGACCATCTAATGTTATAGACAATAATTGATAAGTCCATATTTTCAATTGTTTTCGCGAATTGTATTCATTTTGTTTATTTTTTTATGAAACAATTTTAATTTTGCTTATTGTATTAAAAAATTATTCAATTATTATTGTTATGTATTTTAACAAACAATTATTAAATTACCAAAACAATCATTTATAGTTTATCATCTATCTGTCTTTCTTAACCAAATATCAACCATCTTGTTCAACAGCTTTCGATTCGTCGACATAATATATTATGAAATAACAAAACATATAACTTATACATATTTATATAAATATCTATATAAGCACTATAATGTACATGATATGTTATTTATATAATTGTAATTATGTAAGCTATTAATATTACGTAATAACAAATTTAATGACAGTTTTTTTTCAAACAATGTTTAGAAGTTTGTATTTTAATACAGTACCTATCTCATTACGTTCCTCTAAATATATTGATACACAAAAAAAAATGAAAGACAAAATCATATATAAAATGGCAACTAAGGATAAATTTTTTCAGAAATATGAAATAGTTATCACATTAACAGCTTTATGAAACAATTATAAAGAAAATCGCAATTTAACTGAGGCCTATAATTTATACGTAATGTAATTTTATTATCAAGGCAAAATTACATTGCGAGGTCGATGAAATCCAAAAAAAATGATCGTGCTTAATGTGGAATGTTTAATACCAGTTCCCGGCAATTTCAAAGTTTAAACAGTCTGTGCATTATGTCACTTTATGTCAACATACTTTTAAATTTTTAACGAGTCCTAAGTATTCATTTGTTTACGTCTTAAACAAATAGATACAAAACTATGCTTTTACCGTCATCACTTTTATTCATTCTTTATTACAAGCTGGTTATCATGTTACTTTTAATATTTTTTTTCAGACTTAAGCGTCTTTTGTTTCCAGATTTCTTACCTCTAGTGATTTAAAAAGTATACGTAAAGTAGGTATACTTTTGTCCATTCTACATTATATTGTACAACTATATTATTTATAGATAATAATGGCATCGGATTAATATATTTTCTAATTTGAATCAGATTTATTAACAAACATATATTTTAAGTATCATTTAGTATGTAAATAACAATTTACTTTAATCAGAGCAAATAGACTGTAGGTACATCGTTTAACCAAACATAGCACCACAGTTCGAGCATCTTCGGTTTTTGAGAGCGAGGCAACAGAGAATACCAAGTGGAAAGAAAAGGATGGCGCATAGTATTCCGAGACAGGTGAAATCATCTTCCAGTATACCAACACGGCAGGCTGGGCAGGCCCCGACAGCTATAATAGGTGGTGGTATTATGATGTTGGTAGCGCCATAGTTGGGCATGTAAGGAGCGGTCGGTGTAGTCCCATATGGAGTATACCCTGGTGGCGGGGGAGGGTACGGTCCAGCATAAACCCCTGGATGTGGCTGTGGTGGAGGTACAAACGATGTTTGCGGCCCTGGAATTTAAAAACAATAAAAGTTAATATCTATACAGTTATTTATGAATAACGCCATACTAATAAATACCAATAACTAAGGTGACTAAACAGTCAAATTGTAAAAACTATATGAGATCAACAAATGGCATAGCGAATATGGCAATGAACGCTTAAAATTTTATGACCGTATATAACTGAAACATAAATTTACAATAATAAATTCATAATTATTGTAAATTTAATTTACAATAACCGTTTTGCTCACGTGGACTACAACATGTGCTAAAGTTTTATTTATATTTTCAAAAACTTTGTATGCATGGATATCAGAAATAGATCCAAAGAGAAAGGAAAAGAATTTGAGAAATAATTAAATAAATAAATATCTTGGGACAACTCACACACGGTCATCTGATCCCAAATTAGGCGACTAGGCCTGTGCTATGGTATGGTAACCAGACAACTGATAAACATACATAAATACTTTTTTTTTTGTTAATACATACTTGTATAGATAACAATACACCCAGACACAGAACAAATATTTGTGATCATCACACAAACATTTGTTCTGGGTAGGGATCGAACCCACTACCTCCCATTTAGCAGACAGGTTCGCTAACCACTAGACCACAAGGCCAGTCAACAAAAATTAAAAAAAGGTTAAAAAATTAAATATTCAAAGAAGTCTGGTCTAAAACAATTTTTACTTCATTGGGTGATCATCTGTTTATTTAATGTACTAAAGAGTATTAACACCAAGTTTCTTGTAACTGATTTTAAACATATTTTTCCATATAAACATTTCGAAAAATCCTTTCTTGAATGACATTATAAATAGTATAAAATCAATACTTTCTTCTACTTCTATAATTTATAAAATCATCAAACTTCTACCATCGGTGGGTTGGGCTGGGCTTTGATCAGTCAGTTGGGATATTGCCTTTTATGTCAAATAGATTAAGGTTAAAGTCTTATTTTCCAAGTTTATGAGGATAATTGATATATGTACATATATGTATATTGACATCTTGGCATCAAGGAAACTTGACTACTACTATTACTACTACTCCGTTGGCACAGAGACCCAAAGTGAGTCTTGGCCTCCAACATGAGACCTCGCTACTTTTCTCTGATATGAGCAATCTCTTTCCAGTTCCTGGCATGAAGCTCGGGCAGATCATCCTCAACTCTGTCTGACCAGCGATATGACATGCTCTGTATTGAAACCTTGATTATTTTTAAGCTTACGTTATCTAAGAAAGTTCACAAGAAATTTTAATACCAATAATCAGTATAACACTTGATGACTAATATAATCTAATTATTTAATGACAAATCATCGCAACAAGTCATCAACTACATGTTGATAAGATACATACAAACAAGTCATTGGATATTTAGATGCACAACTGATAATGGAAAATTGCATGTTACTATAAAACAAGTTCCTAAAAAGTTTGGTTGTAATTTCACATAAATTACGCTACATGTTAAATGGTTTAATAAAAATTAAATACTTTTATAATAACTATTCTGTAATTAGTTTAAAATCCTTTCATATTTTTCATAAAGTAGCATCCCATCCCAAAAATATGTATAACATCCCATCCCAATTCCAAATATATATTAAATGTCCTTAATATATTTAATTGAATCAACACCAACTAGATAAATAAGATTGGTTAAACACCCCAAAACTTGACTCTCGAAGGAATGTATTGTCGATAACTGATCGGTAACAGGACAAGAATAATGAACTCTATAGCTAATCAAGCTGCATTGTTACCTTGAAATAGGAAATATTGTTTTATTTACCTACTTGAAACAAAATAGGAACCTTGTAATAATAATCATGATAGATACTATATCGTATGGTAAAACATTGCGCAGTACAATAACAATTCTTATCTACAAATAATGGTGTATGATTCACTGGCACGAATTAAGTTTTATAAAACTTTACCTGGTGGAATGGTAGCAGAGTATGGCGGTGGTTGTTCTGTAACCGTTGGCTTTTCCATTTTATTTGTAAATGTCTGCAGCACTTTAAGGGTAAGTCTATATTATTCAACTTGATTTAATTAAGAAAAAAACTTCAA
>DWNH01001399.1:0-11505 GCA_018249895.1 Tiana niger | reverse complement strand
CAGCCCAGGAGACATTCCGGTTTTCCATGTAATCTTATGTATGTATTATATTTCTGTGACATAGCAGAACAGAGATAGAATAGACATTCAGAAAATTTGAATGTTGCGCGCTTTACTGCTTTTCTGTTTCAGGCTTTTACATTACGATCATAGAGAATATAGAGTAGCTGCGTTCTAATCCTAAAGCTGTCCATAGTTCCATACACTGGAATAACGGATGCGCTTACTGTTCAAAACCGTGCCAAGCGTGACAGTATCAGTGCGGGAACTGACAAGGTTGTAGAAGCGGAAGCGTTGCGAAGATGTTGAACTTCGTATATTTAGGTTTCGCGATTTGATACATACAGTTAAAAAATGCTTACAGCTTACGTTAACCTCCTGTAAAATTTCTCCTAACATTAAATTCTTTTTTAAGTCATATAGTCCTTCTAATAAGAAAAATATTAAAAATAAGAGTACAAATGATAAATAATTAGTTGTATATGTTGTAAATAACGACCCCTTGAGAACCCGCTATTAGAGGCTTCTTTCCACAATGTCACATCATCGTTCTGTATGTAGTTTTTCATATACTAGAAATTATATAACGCTAATAACGCATAGAACCGTTGCCGCACTGCATTGATATCTAACTAACGCTTAATTTAACATATTTTCTAATTGTGTTGAAAAATTTTATAAATCTGTGATGTACGGTGAATGTAGTACTAATAAAACTTTTGCACAGAATCTTATGAAGGCGATATCAATCCTAGGGATCGAGATCATAATATGATTATATCCTCATGTCATATTATGACAGGGCATATATTTCATCATAAGCATAAGGTGACAGCAGTAAGTGCAATAAAACTCGACGTAATTCGTAAATACAAATTTAATCTGTTCGAATTTTTAATACATATTTATATTATCCTATAAACATTAAACCTGCGATTGCACTATTGCAGCAAATCATCAAACGCAAGGCAAGGGAATGTAAAGCAGTCTTTTGTTCAATTACAACATGATAATATGGTAATGTAATGTACCTATGTGAAACATACATAATAAATTGAGAAATTTTGTAGTTTTATCAAATTTGAAGTTAGTTACTAAAAAATTAATGCTTATCTCATGAAAGTTAGTATAACCAGTGTTTTTCCTACATTGAGCTACTATTATATAGTATTTACATTTTAAATGGCCCTTTAACACCACCTTTACTCCATTTAATCGAAGTAATTGAACAAACTGACGTTAAGATTTACTTTTAATCTTACAACAATAATTTTAATTACATAATTAAATAATTATACACACACATCACTGCCTCCCTAATGTATTTATTTAGGCCAAAACGTTTTTATTAACTAAATAAACTTTGTCAATTTTAAAATAAACCAGATGTATTATTCGACTCGTCCAAAGTATATTAAACTATTTTACAAACGAGAAAAATATTTAGGGTGATTATGAAAAATCACATAACATGTTATAAAAATTAATTATATTACTTGAATCTGTATGTGACACGTAAAGAAAATACTACAGGATTATGTCTAAAATACAATTGGCTGACATCCAAACAGCTGTTAGTGATAATAAAATAAACAATAGTGATGTGATTTGGAATGATCTGAAACTGGCAATAGATGCATAGATTTGTCACACATTTCAAGACACCCTTAGTTTTAAAACTGAGTACTTCATCATGAACCCATCATAGTCCCACTGTGGAGCACGGGTCTCTTCTCGAATGAGAAGGATTTAGGCCACATTCCACCACTGAGTACTTACTGACACAGAAAGCATAGAAGTGAATAAAGAAGCATGGAAATTTGAACATAGACAAATGAGTGACAATTTGATGTCATTACCATTAAAAATATAATAGAAGATTATAAACTGAATTATAAGTTTAATACAAAGATGTAGTTTAGAACAATAAGTGAAAGTTATAAAAAACGTAATGAAAACCTTTTGATAATGTGCCAATGTATTGGTTATTAAGAGCAACTAATATTGACATTATAACTATTAAAGTCACCTTTTTATATAAGCAGTAGACATACGTAAATAAGTGAAATAAAAATTATAATAAAATTAAAAAGGTCACCTAAAATTAATCAGTTCATTAAATAATCACGACTGTTTGCACATTCTTAAGTAAATTGGATACTAACCTTTGTATACTATATTATACACTTAATACAAATATCAATTTTGATAAATTACAATAAATTTGTGCTAAAATTATGATAAATAATATAATTACGCAATTAGCATAATTATTACGCACTCATGTATGTATATAGAGATCGGTTTGCATTATTAACAATATCCCCAGCGCCTTACTTTTCCATCAACATTTTTATTCAAAGCAACTCTTATAAATGTCAAGCACCAAAAATAACATAATTCACTAGAGACTAACTGAACAAGGTAAGTCGAAACTCGACCCTTTGTTTAAGAGGTGCGGGCAGACCGAGCGGCTACCACGCACTGTGGTTCCGACCACAGTGTGCAACACCCCTACACTTGTATCATTGTACCTACATACAAGTAGATATTTACATAACACTGTTAATGAGACATTATTCATACATAAACAAAAACAAACAACAATAGTTCGTTTATTCCAAGGTATAAATAACCTCGTTCATTTATCAGATTAATAAAAAAATATCAAAAATGTATGACGTAGAACCTTTGTGTATCGAACCTTACGCTACTTATTTGTATTAGACAGCTTGTGCCAAGAAATGCTGCTATTGAAACACTAGTACTCAACTGTAACCAAACTCCGCAAACATAAGCATAAAATGACACTAGTTATCGCATTCTTGTGTCAGCTGAGGTGTGATATCTGATTTTGGCATGCGGACAGAGGGCTGAGCGATGTTGACAAGCGCACGCGTGGGAGCACGCCGCGGCTCTCGCCAAATCGCCGCCACTCGTCTCGCACACGACTTGACACGCACTGTACCTACGCTCCACGCTAATCACGCCTAAGCCACCCGTACTATTATTGAGATACTAAAACACTCGACGGCTTACATAGAGACCAAAAGAAAAATTACGAATAAACAAGTGAAACAGTATGGACGTCGATAAAACACTGTTCATGTAAACTAGTCTACTTCTATCGAGAAAATATGGGTGCTCTGGTATTGTGCTTTGAATCTTTACAGCGATGATTATAATTTACCAACCTTAAAGTATTCTACGTATTAATTATTTATATCACCACATACAACAGCTTTTTATTGTGTTTAGGTCTAAGAAACTGAGCCCTATAAGAAAGCACTACAAGGAAATTGATACCTTCTAAAAAATTACAGCGCGGGACTAAAGTAACAGTGCATTAATATAATTGATAGTTTAGAGATAGAATTTGATAGTTCACATCAGTGGCAGATTAAGCCGGTCAGAGGTCCGGGGCGGCAAAGTTAAATGAGGCCCCCAGTCTTAGAAGTTTATGTAAATTTAAAAGATTTTTATCTACATTGGTATGTACAAGTGTGTATGATTATTTAGTTCAAATCTTGCAAGGCAATTCAAACCGGATCTTCCTAAAACACCTACAAGATTATCAATATAGATGAAGAAACTTAAATGCGTATTAAAAAACTAGCTAGTACCTCTCTATTAAAACCTCTTAGGTAGGGACAAGCATATTATTGAAGCCTTGTTTAAGATTTGATGAAGAAAACTTAAAGACCCATTATTTAAAGGCTCTATAAAATAAAACAACCGCTTGTGTCAGTTATTTTTGAGTTTGCGGGTCAACGGATAATAATATGTCAATAAATTTTCATACAGTTGCTGTCTTATATTTAAAGTCATCGCCGACAATATAATGAAACACTCGCAAAGTCGCGCAACAACAATCAGACTGTTCGTTCAATTCGCGTGGAGTTGATTGGTCGAATACAACTCACTCGACAGACACGTCAAACTGACTGCGTCACGTGGTACAATTCGTAAGAAGCGCACGCCGCGATATAATTTTGCGTCTTGCATTAAGTTGGATTTACATTTATTAACATGTTATTAAAAGGCGTAGGAACAAAACTTTAGCATTTATCACTATTAAATGCTAAAGTTTTGTTTAATACATAATACATAAATTGTTTAATACTAATATGTACATAATAAAAATATAAGGAATTTTGTGGTTTTTTTTTAATTTTTCGTGTGTGCACAAGGCTTACATCATTAAAGAATGAATGAACGCGTTGGAGTGTTCATTGACTGAGGTTTCATTACCATATTTGGTCGCTTGTTCCACAAACAAAGTCAACACTAATTTGAGAAATTGTAATGTATCTTCAATATCAGTGTAATTAAAATAAGGATGAAATCCCCCAAACATTATACAGTTGTCAGACCTTTTACAAGAACTATAGCAGTATTTATGCAAGAACTGTAGCTACATTTCTCATAGTATGGAAGTAATGTTTCCTAATTTCCTTGTTTATGAAGTTTTAACTTTGTGAACAGCTTTTAGTTCTTTCCATGTCCACATCAAACTATCATCTTTTAATAAAGTTAATTGCCAGTTGTAAGCTTAGTACGGTCGAGGGTGTCAGAGTACCACCGATAAACCAATACACATAACTACCTAAAAGCCTAGACACCTAAATTAAGGCGATCATCTTAGTCCTCAGACACAGCAACGCGTCTACGTGCGACCTCAGCTAAGTCTGCAGTCCTTATATTTAAGACTGAATGTCTAGACTGTAGAGAAGAGAACACTAACCGTCACCTAGCCTGCCGCCTCGCTTGATTGATATAAAAGGATTAATAAAATGTATGGCTAGAGAATAGGAGTTTGCAACGATGAAATGATGAATGTGTCGGTGAAGGTGTCGGCGAAGGTGTCAGTGGCGGGCGTGTTCAGACGGGCGTGCCGAAGTCGGGGTCGCCGCGGCCAGGCAGCAGGCGCGCGCGCGCCCGCCGCGTCTCGCCGTTCAGCGCCGCGCCCTCCACGCGCCGCGCCGACCCTATCCTGCGCCACACAATTGCAGTTTAACATCAACATCCCTTCTTTGTACATTTGGGCGCACAATGATGATGCAGAAACATTTAGAAAGTTAGGTATACCTATCATGCACGATGGTACAATTGAACATTAATATGAAAATCCTTTCTATGGACACACATAAACATACAATGATGAAGTAGAAATTTTTAATCAATTTAGTAATACAATTTCTAAATATTACAAAGCACTTATAGTGATTATAATTTACAATTATTATTTTATTCTCTATTGAAAATTATGAACTTATCAACTTCAAAACAAAACTAAAAATCCACTACGTTGCGACGGGCTGATCTTGCGTCTCAGTGACAATTGAATATTAAAATGAAAATTTGAAAACTTCAAGTAGACTAGACAATGCACTTGTGTTATCCTCTGATAGATAACATGAATTATAGATTGATAGAATTACTTGATGACAATCACCAAGTACAATATTAATCTATGTAATCTACTAAAATAATTCTATAATGAATTAATTTTATAACTTACCTGAATCCTTTAGATTCTCTTCTTAGCAGCGGCTTACTCTCGCCGTTGGGCTTGTTAGCCTTTGCACTGATATCTAACAAGGGCGCCCCGGGGACGGCGGCAGGCGCGGGCGCGGGGGGCGGCGCTTCTAATACGGGGGCGACCGACGGCGGAGATATCACGTAGGGGGACAATTCCGAACTTGATTTTTCTTGCTCCGGTTTTGTTAGCACACATGGTACAGCGGTGGCCGGTGTAGGTAATACATTAGCTAAAGTAGACTTCGGTGCTGCTGGTGTGAGCGATGGCGACGACGCAACGCCGGTGACGTTGGGCGCCGACGGAGACGAAAGCACCGATACTTTAGGGAGCGGCGGTGGAGACTTCGGTAAGGAATCGGACACTATCGCCGGGTACGTCTCTCGGGGCGTGAACACTGTTGATAAATAAAATCAGTATTATGATATGAATATATTGTACAAATAAAGTAAAATCATAGAGCAACAATCACCCTACGATCCACTAAGTTATAATCTCCTAACAATTTCTAGATAGTTTTATAATAGCAGTGAAACCAAGGTCGAAAATAACAAAAATGTCGCACTTAATACAATATCACACTAATGGCTGTAACTTATTATCTGACTTTCTGGTTCATAGTTATAAATGTTAAGGAAATCACGTAGGAGTCGAGTCATTTCTCATCGGTTTACCATCTTTTACCTTGTATGTCATAAAACATGCTTTTTTGGGCATGGTTCTGTGGGGACAGCACGCTAGAGGTAGAACTGAAAAAAAAAAATAAAACTGACCATCATCGTCCCGTTCATCATCGTCGTGGCCGTCGTGGTTGCGGAGCGGCGCATGCGGCTCGTGCGGCTGATGCGGCGCGTACGACTCGTGCGGGTCATGCGGCTCGTCCGAGGACACGGCATCGGGCGCAAGAGCACGGTACGCGCCTTTCGTACGCCAGTCCTGGCAACATCACGAATGTTGAATTATGATTTTTAAGTTTTATCTGTTTTTTTTATTAATTTTAGGTATATCTTAGAATAGGTATGAAAAGAATATTTTAAAAACATAATTTTGGCATTAATAAACATATTCTTCTGAAATTAACTATCTGAAACGTTGCTTCGCGCGAAATTACCCGAAAACCCCAAGGGTAACAAATCAAAATGGTGATCATTGACAGCCATGCCATATTGTACATAATTTTGTGACATGATAGAAGTTTCGTTAGTTTACGATTTTTGATTAATCACGCACACAAAGACAATTACACTAACACCCAGAACAAAAACAAAAATTCAAATTCATCATTTTAACTTCTGCCCTGCGGGGAATCGAACCCAGGACCCTTCAAATGGTAGACCGGTATGGTAACCACTACGCCAGACAGGTCGTCGTAATAATCACAAGGCAGTAGCACCTGCGGCTTGCGCTTCTTCTTGAGCGAGAGGCGGCGCTGGTGCACGGGCGTGGAGTGCGCCGAGTGCGGTGACGCGGACGAGGGCACGCGGGGGGAGCCCTCCGCCAGCGACATCTGCTTAACGACAGCAATAACGCAGCTACATTTATATACCATATTTATTTATTTACTAATAAAAATGATAAAAATTAACTTCTATTCAATAAAAATACTGTTAATGGTACCAAATCAGACCTAAATGAAATACATAAACACAATAGAAACATCTTTTGTACAAACACAACAACAACATATCTTTGCCGCGGCGCTCAAATAGATAACATGACGTTGTAACATCTCCATACAAGTTTATTAATTTGTACTTTAATAAAACGTTCTTTATAGTTTAAAAGTAGTGAAAAGTGTTCATAATAGTGTGATTTCTAACTTACTATATCAATAATAAGAAACATTAAATAATGTATGCACAAAATGCGGTCTCATCGCTAACAACTAAGCAACGATTTCTACCGTTCGATCTCAAACGATCGATACTTTGGTGAGCCGTAGTGACACCGTGCAAAGATATATTTAGAAAAATAAAATGATATACCTCGAGTCGAGCTTCAATTTTAATAGAGTCGTCGTCCATGTCCAGAATATCAAGGTTATTGTTGATGTTATTGTAGTCCCGCGGCCCGTAGTCGCGGTACCGCGGCCCGACGGGCGCGAGCGCCATACTGTCCATACTGTTCATGTTCACCATGTTATTCAGGTTGGCCATGTTCGCCATGTTGGCCATGGTGGTCATGTTGGCCATGTTGTTCATGTTCATGCTTGGAATGTTATTGATCATGTGGTACCGGGACTCGCTGTCGCTGCCAGAGCCCACTGACGGCGCCCTGTGAAACAAAGCATTGCTTTCCTTATGAGTCGAGTTTATGAAACTGCTTTTAGATAAGAGGAAAAGACAGTATCTATGTATATAATATTTCTCTTTTTGTAAAGGTCATTTGAAAATCAAAAATTATAATGCAAACAATCTTTGAGAATAAAAAATATAAATATGTATGTATGTATGTGACCTATGGTTGTAGTCGGGCGTGCGCGGCGCGGTGGGCGTGGCGCCGGAGCCGTCGGGCTCCTCGGCCGACGCCGAGCCCTCCTCCGGGTACAGCGGGAACCTGCGGCAGCGACACACCACTCACGTTATACGTACTGATGGCTGCTGACCAACTCTTACTTATCAATAAACTTCAAAATATTTAACAAAATCGTTTGATATAATTATATGTAAATCATTTATTTGATCAACTTGTATAAGCGTAAAAAGGAAAGTTTTATTGCAGACGGGCAAGCCATGTCAAATTAGCGTGGCACTCAACGTGTTAACATGCATCAAAGCTAAACAACAAGCACCTGTAATTGTCTTCGGAGAGGCGGTCGTCGTCGTCCGTGGCGATGAACTGCACGCACAGCGCGCAGTCGCCCTTCACGCTCTGCAGCGCCTGCACCGCCTCCTTGTGGCAAGCCTGCACAGGGACACAGCTTCCATCACTTCTGTTAATACTTTGGTGGAATAGAAATGAGGAATAATCAAGAAAATACTAATCGGAAACAGCGGGGCCGCCCCGGACAGGGGACCGGGACTTTTTTGTGGCTAGGGGGTTTTTTCCATAGTCACCGCGCTTGCCCGTGTGTGCTGGTGACCGCAATAAGTAGTGATAGTACTCAGGAAGACGCTGCTGCCTATCTTCTGGTATTTTTCCTTTAATCACCTTTTACGATACCCACGGGTAGACTGGTACTATTCTGGGCCGGTACCACACTGCTAGGTGAAATATAAATAGAATAAGGAATGTAAAGAAAAATCTTGTTATAAGTTTTACTTATTAATAGTTCAAACGTTGGTCGGATGGAACACGCTCTTGATATCAGTAGCATCCTTATTCGCCCAAAACAAAACATTTCAATGACAAGCCTGAGAGTTTCTTCATGTGATTGCTTAAGGATCAATAAAAATTGAATCAAAGTAATTTAGAGTGATTTAATGTTTTCTATCTATGTTGATTGACATTGAATTATGTTCATTGGCGGCCGGCGACTCTTAAATCCCGTGTAACATCGTAGGGATCTTGAGAGCGATAGGAAAAAAATTCAGAACTATTCGGGATTTCTTTTATGATTCAGCAACGGCTGAATAGTATCCCCTGTCAAATCCAATGTACATATTTGTATTTCTTGTCTGTTTGTTTTGAGGAAATAATCGATGTTTTATTTGTTCCTTTTTTGTAAATTTAGATGCAGTAAAGTATTGTATATATTTAAAACAGTGACCTGAGTAAGGTCGAGGTCGTTGATGGCGAGTATGGCGTCGCCCACGTACAGGTCGCCGGTGAGCGCGGCCGGCCCGCCCGCCTCCAGCTCCGAGATCAGGATGGGCACGCCGTGCTCGCGCCCGCCCTACGCAAACATTATCTCATTGTTACGTACACACCATGAAAGCCATTAATAAAAACTTTTTAGTTTCATTTCGTAATGCCTGTGAAATGAAATGGACTTGTTTGAAATTGAATCAATTATGATTCATTAAAGTTTGCAAGTTTGCAAGCATGCAGGTTTTGAACAAAAAAATCGTGATAAAAACCATCTTTTAAGCTGGAATAAATTACACATTGTGAAAATATAGAACGTTAAAATCGGATAAGTAGTCTCGGAGGTCACCCCGGATGAACATCGTGACACGTAAATTATACACAATAGATAAGTCAACGTGCACAGTGTATGTAGTGTGTTGTAGGGGGTTGGGTACCGTGACGGAGATGCCGAGGCCGAGGTGTGGCGAGCGGCGCACGCGCACGGTGCGCGGGCGGGCGCGTGGCGCGGGCGGCGCGGGCGGAGGGCGCGCGGGCCGCGGTGACACGCCGCGACACACGCGCACCAGCGTCTTGTGCCGCTGCAGCAGGATCTCCGCCTCCACCTGCCGCCGCCACACACCACTCACACCACTCAAACTCACTGACGCACGTGTACCATACCACTTAATTTTCAAGTTTCATAATACACGTAATTAAGTTACACAATGACAATGTCATATATAGCTTAACTATATATAATACATGTACATTGTTTTTTAGGGTAATGATGAAAAGATCGGTAGTATCAAACAAAAATGAAATACACAAGTGTGAGACTAGCGTGCACAGGTAAGGTCATTAGTGTCAATAGTGTCAAGAGTGTAAAAACACCAACTAAGCAATAATTGAAATTCAGGCATTTATCATTTTCCTTAACATAATAAAAATGTGTTTTTATAATAACGGTTAAATACAAACATTTTACGTGTAAACTTTACTAAATAACGTTCGTAAAATAATACGTTAAACGTTCTCTCTGTCTCTACAAAATTCTCGCCGGAAAGAACGGCCTTCTTAGTCTATTGTGTACGTGAAGTCTCTTCCATGAGTCTTGCTTTACTAAATAAAAAATCTCTAATAAATTTAAAAAAAAATAACGTTAATGAATTGGTTAGAAAATATTATTCTGGACAAACCAGTGCTGAATATTAGAACTATATCAACCTGCGCCCACAGCGAGTCCCGCAGCTCTGCTCGCATATCTCTGCCCAGCAGCTGCAGCTGTTGTATCCGTCCCGCCAATTCCTTGTCTAAATATTTTGTAGCTAATCTGTACAAAATATAACAGTATATTATTGTTAGGAAAGGTCTAAAAACGATAATTTCATTTTACAATTCCTTTCGGAAGAGAATCATTAATGATAACATTTTTTTAGAAAATCAGGGTGATTGGGAAATGAGAACCACATTTGTGACAAGACGTTTTGAACATAGAATACCCTATTTTGATAGCAGAAGTTTCTGGATGGCGTCAGACTTCCGTCTGGCAACCATCTTATTCCTAAAAAGCATCAGTGGATTTATGTTAGAGCTCAGACTGAACTTTGATCGAATTTGAAGTTGGACATCTTCGGGCTACATTGATCATTCAACATCGGGCGGCATGTACAGTTATTTACTTTTTTAATACAAAAAGTACATTGAAAAGAAACAATGGAACTTATCGTACGGAAAGAAGTAGATATGACGTAAAACAAAATAAGATATTTTCAATGTTCTACATCTGCCAGGCGCCCCGCGGCAACTAGTTAACTAAAAATAGAATTACTACATCACTAATGTAAGTTACGTTATATAATAACCAGTAGTGGTAACAAACACTAGAAGCAAACACTAGAAAGTGCAAGCTGATATAAAAGATCCCCTCGAGGCGAGGGCTCTAGACGCTTATAGCAAAGCTCGAGTGCTGACCGTTGCTGACAACGAAGATCATTTGAATCGGTGTCCTTGCACGTGCTAGTGTGCAACAATACTATTACACTGTTATAGTGAATATCTAAGTAAATTATTGGATTCAACAATAAGAATTTTCCGTAAGAAAAATCTTTCCTCTTTAGAATGTGTTTATGGAGTAGTTGGAACTACTCTGTCTTTACTTAGGGCCTCCTTAGAAAATTACAGACTTATAATGAAAAATTTGGACTAATAAATCATTTTCATTTATTTATGTACTAATT
>DWNH01001398.1:0-11510 GCA_018249895.1 Tiana niger | reverse complement strand
CATGATTATGAACCTCGGTCAGGTTTGAAACTAGTCGGGCAAACCCGAAAAATACACGTGAGTAAGCCGGTATTTCACTCATCATGAAAATATTACAAGTTACAAAATATTCATCATCATCAAGATGATGATCTTCAACCCATCATTGTCATTAGGCCAATTGAAAATTTCGCTAGAGAAGGAAATCTCACGTGAACTAAACCTTATCGTCTGATAAAACTCGTTTCTAAAACGAGATTTTACGTAATTTTCACCCGTGCGTCTCCTCTGCCGATCGTCGTTGTTAATTGTATAAGATGCTTATTATTAAATACAGAAGTTTCATTTGTCTCTATTATAAAGGCAGACGCCTACCTGCCTGTCAATTATTTCGTAACAGCCAAAGTTCTTTTCTCTGCAGTTACTTTTATCCAATAAACATCCCAAAAGTAAGAAAAAACGTCATATTCACCTTAACATCATAAAGAACGAGCGAACTTTAGTGGTCGATAGTGGTCCACATGGTACTCCTAATAGTACCAAAGCTCGATATTTTGGTATCACTTACATAGGTACGTACGTTATCTCGTACTTGTGGACACTGCAACCCATGGACATCCATTTACAATTTCAGGCCTTAGCCCTACCTGAGATATCAAATGAATGAGTACCTACTGAACAAATAGTGAGTATGAGCAATATTGTTGTTGAGTACTAAAATGGTCGCTTTGTATTTAGTGAATTACACGCTCAAACACAATAAACTGCTTTACGGTAGAATTGAGTGTGACGGTGGTATTCCTCCGGGCGGCGGCCTAACACCTGTAAACCCTAACTTTGCCTGTACTAACTAACTTTAACTTTGTTTTTATTTTAAACGCCATATCAGAACCTAAATAATGAATTATCAAGTTTTCTTTGGTGAAGTAAAAAATCACCAGAAATCCTACACGTGGAAGTCTTTCATAACGTTCTCATAAGACATGTGAAGCACCCACTCCACAATTATCCAACGTCGCGCAGTGTAGCCTAAAGGTCTCCCATTGCTGCAAAAGACTCGTGCCTAACAGTCTGGTAGTAATAGTTTATTGACGACACGCCTTTCAATTCAATTAAAGTAAAACTAATTAACAAGATGAAGCTCTAGGAGTGGCGCTAATAATTTGACCCCGAACTTGAATCCTTCGCACCGACGTCGCACAAACAATTTCCAATTCCTATTAGTTAAAGAAATTCACGTGAAATTGTAGCACGTGATTACGTACAAGGACGCAACAACGAAAAAGTTACGTAATTGGCTTGAAGGTAAAAATCCTATTTGTAATATTTTATAAAATAAAATTATACTTGGCTCTGTTGACCGGGGAAGTGCCACCTCCACCCCCTATCATGTTCAATAATAGGTACTGTGATACTGTGCTATAGACGGAAATGTTTGGTGCCAGCATCCTTTTGTTTTGAAGCTACTTTAGTCCTCAGGAGTTTGTACGCGGCTATGTAAATCCTCAAGTAGGACTTCTATAACACTTGGGGTAGGATATAGATGTCTTTAAGCCGTTAAACATCAGAAGTTAACCATTTAGTTTGATAGGCCGTCGTCCGGGGAAGTACCACCGTTACACGGAGTAACACTCAATATTATATTGGAATAAGAGTGTGTTTGCCGGAGTTCACAAGTTCAAATCGCCTAAAATTAATCTAAATTTGGCACAATTTTAATCATTCAGCACGACGTTGTCATTTCCGCTACTTAATCCTAATATTGATTTGCACAATTTACTTCGCATTATGGCACATTGGCGTTTAAGCTGGACAGTCCTCTCTGGAGATGCTGGAACAGTGTACACACCGCCGTTTGTTAGGCCTTAGTTAAGTTAGATTAGTTTATGTTAGGTTAAGGGCAGTTTTAATTACTTAGAAATGTAAGTACTAACATAGGATAAGAATAATGTGACTAACATATCTATGGGCAGCGTGCCTGAATTAAAGGTTATTAATTATTATTATTTACTATTATTAATTACTATTATTATCAACATTTGAATCTCTGGATTTTCTCTAAATAAAAACAAGGATTTTTTAAGGATTTTCTTTAGGATTGATTGAAGAAAGTAAACTATATGGGATATATGGCAGTGCTTTCAAAATTCTATTTGTTGTCTATGCGTAATGCAAAACACTACTGAACGGAATTTGCTCAATTTTGGTGCAGCTATAGTATAGAATCAGAGACAACACGTAGGATATAAATTGTTAAGTTACACTACGCATACTGGCATCAGTTCGTATGTAATGTTGGTATCTAATAAATGTTTACGTTTTAAATTTTGTAAGTATTTTATTTTCTAGTAAGACATTGTGTTTTTAATAATTAAATTTCATAAAAAAATTCTATTAAGGTAGGGTCCCGCTGCATTGTCACCAAATAAATACTAGTCCCGCGGGATTGAAAATACGGCGAAATTGCAATCCTCGGGTTGTAGTTCTAAAGATACACGTAAAATAATTTAATTCTTAAATAATTTGAGCTCTTTTTATAATATTGGTATACAATGATCACGATATATGTATATTTTATCGCAAATAGTAACTGTACGGATAGGTGTAAGCAGCGTAGTCATAGGTAGTGGAGTAGGTATCGTAGCCGGTGTAGAATACCGGTGCAGCGTAGTCTACCGCCACAGGAGCGGTATAGGCAGACGCTACCGGATACTCTACTACTAGAGGCTTTGCTGACGCCAAGCCCAATACAACACAGAAGAGGACCTGAAAATCGGAAAATAATTTACTTTTGGTTTACTAGTATGGTAAAAAATATTTTTACTATATCTAAAAGTCGCCATGCCCTTTACATATCATTTGGGGTGAAGTATGGATGTATATAACATACAGATTATATACAGGTTTCTTTAACCACTTAACATCAGGTCATGAACTAATACAATATAAAAAGAACTAATTATTACGTTTTTTTTGTCATTGAAAAAATATTTCGAGAATTAAAATTTCGAGTCATCGGAAAGGTGGTGTAAAATTGATTACAGCATTTCAAGAGACCTAATAGCGAGTTAATAAACACATGTGAAGTGCGAGGAAAGCTACTTCAGACATCAGTTCCGATGGTCTTCGCCAAATAGGAGTTGCTAAATGTTGTAAGACTAACACGGCTTGGCCACTAACTATACTCATATTTCCGCTTGCTGGATTAATCTCCAAGATATTTAGCTACCCGCATCATGTGGACTAAAATTGATATAACTAGGCATTAAATTACATGTGATAGTACTTCCGCTTATTACAAAACAATAATAATCGTTATTTAAACTTACGTATTTGAACATTTTGATGGATGTATTTTTCAGTTTTAATAACCGATGAAATGTCAATGTGTAATGATATTGATAGGAAAAAAAAATTCTATTTATATTGAAACACGGAGGTTGTTAGACGGACTTCTAACCGGATAAATGAACAAGTATCCTTAAATTAATTTGAATTATTGTCACGTACGTACGGTCAGCCTTGCATAAGGTCCGGTAACATAAATTATAAGGTCAAGGACTCAGTACATGGACAATATAAATTAAATATATATTTTATTGTAAACCACGTGATACTGCCAAAAAGTCAGTAAAAAAAGAAAATCTGATAAGAATTTAAATAATAATTTAGTATATATGTATTCATATAAATTTGAAAACGCTGACACAGCAGTCTACACGTGGTAGACTTACGCCCGAAATTAATATTCAATCCACAGATTAAGATTAAGATCGATCTGAGTTTATAAACGATTTACAAGAAAATTATATAAAGGTTTTATAACAGTAGTTTACAATACATTACAATAATTCATTAATTCGTTTTTAATTTAATATATTTTGAGGATAGTATAGTTCATTATGACATTATTTAATTTTGTGAATGTAATACGGCTAGCGCTATTTACTTAGTTAATGCCATTATATCCTGTATGCCTCACACACTTAAACGGAAGCAAGCTACTTATAACTATTTATTACACAATTAAGATTTTCCACGTGAAAAATAGCAAATACATCCGCTTTCTGATAGAAAATGATATTATCGTTCTTAGATATCCGGTACCCGAATAGAATCTCAAGGCGTAAGAAATAAGGATGCTATTAATATCGAAAGTTTAATTAAAAGTATATGAAAGTTTGGTAAAAAAATTATACTAATAATGATTTATCATCAACAATGTTTCTTTCTTTTTGGAAGTCGGAATAAATATTATGTATATTTTTATTAAAAACATTGCCCAATTTTTATTTTTTTTTATCAAAAAACATTGCGATTCCCACGCCCCACTAATAAAACTACGTAGTTATGAACCATTATCATAGTATTTATATACAAAACATACTAAATATCAGGTTATCAAATATGTTATCAAACATCAAATAGGTTTATTTAAATTTTCTAGTATGAGCTTGCTAATCCCTTGGTAATTGGCATAATTATTTCAATCAGCGACATCGAATTGAAGTCCGTCCATCTCAATATTCCGAGCATGCGTCGCAAGGTTATTTCTCCACAGCCCGAAACATATATAACGACAGAGCAACCACCACAAGGCATCACACTGACAACTACTGTTGTACCAAATTCTTCCTCCACATCAAACCAACCAAATTTAAAACCATGTTCAAATTGGTGAGTAAATTCCATAATTCATAAATGTGTCGATAATATTATACTTGATATTCTACTTGAGATTTATAATATACTAGGAAATCATTGTTAAGTATAGAAAATTACTAATTGGATCGGCCTAAATATTATACTTTTTTAATTCTGCGTTCACTTTTATTAGAGCCACAAAAAGAAATTCCTGTTTTGTAGCAACTTATTGCCAAATTGCAACTTAAACAAATTTAGATTTTTTTGGCGGTGACTCTATTTACGACCTGACACAACAACAATCTTACCAATTCGTTAGAGCTACGTTATCCTTTATTTTATTGTGTAAACCTAGCAACCAAGCAGATAGGCGACCTGATGGTAAGTGGTCACCGTCGCCTATGGACATGTGCAACACCTGAGGAGCTGCCAAGGCATATTGTTGCCTATAATATTTTGACAATTTTCAGTGCATCCTCGCCTGTTTCCTGGCTGTGGCTGCCGCCAAGCCGCAGGTGCTGTACACGGCGCCCGTAGCAGCCGCCTACACTGCCCCCGTGGCGGCTGCCTACACCGCCCCCGTGGCGTACTCTGCTTACACCGCGCCGGTCGCCGCCGCATACTCTGCATACCCCTACGCCTCCCCATACGCCGCTTACTACCTCCGTCGTTAATTCTCTAACTACGCATATTGGATCAGTATTATAATATAAATTATTTTGGCAAGCATATTTACAATTATTTTATTTCATCGTGCTTTGACAGTTAACCCCCTGTGATTAAGATACATTCACCATTTGATTAAAATACGTAAGACAAAGTTGTGTGTATTCAACTAAGCACGTCAGAAGTCATACAATGTTGAATTGAATTAAATAATAAAAACCTTTCAAACAAGCGCAAAGACAGCTACAATAGGTTTTCCTGTAACACAGTTCTAGGATTTACTTTAACGAATTTAGAAAAACATTCTTTATGGGCTTACCTTATTACGAATCAGAATTAATTTATTGTGAGATAGGGGTATTACAATACAGATCTTATGTCAAATTAGATATTAGGGTTATGCTCATAACAATGTAATAATAATATTTCAATATAGTATTAAGTAGTCTGTTATAAAGCAAACTTTATAACATATATGAATACGAACCCCCTTAAATATTTAATTTATTCTGTTTTATAGTATTTGTTGTTATAGCGGCAATAGAAATACATCATCTGTAAAAATTTCAACTGTCCAACTATCACGGTTTATGAGATACCGCCTGGTCACAGACGGACAGACGGACAGACAGATACAGACAGACGTACGTACAGTGGAGTCTTAGTAATAAGGTTCCGTTTTACCGTTTGGGTTCGGAACCCTAAAAATGTACTTTCTATTAATATTTACGTCGTAAATTGAAAGCTTTCAAAATGGTATCAATTACAATTGATTGGGTACACCCGTAGTACGCTTATCGTTGAAATTTTAATAGCTGACTGCCTCACATACACAGAGCCAACACCTACTCGACAACCTAATAAATGGCGTTGCCAAGTAGCCAAAAGTAAACAGATTTCGGATAGAGTCACGCGTGATGTTTGACGTCTTCTCATTATTACGTGTTTTTACTAAAATCTTATTGAATCGTTCGATGCCAATGAACGACTACATTAAACGACATCATTGACTTAACCTTTATAGAATCGATCGATCGATAAATCGTCTTGTGACTCAGACGTAATTAATGTTCAGGATTGTTCACTAAGCCTCACTGATCGGAATTACTTTCATATTATTGAAAGATTCTGTTTAAATTTTTAAATCTGATTTATAATGATTGAACTTTAATTTACTTTTTATTGAATAGAAGTAGTAAACGAGCATGCAGGTAGACCTGGTTTTAAGTGGTCATTGCAACCCATGGACATCCACTTGTAACTTCTTGCAACGAAGGTAGCAAATGTAGCGTAGCTACATACTTCAGAGGACTAAGATGTTCACCTCGTATTTAGTGAACTCCACCACCATGAAGTTATTTATTGTGTTTCGGAAAGAGGGAGTGGATGCCGGAGTGCACTAAATACGACATCTTAGTCCTCTTAGTAGCAACGCATACATTTGCGATTTCAGGTAGAACTAAGGTATTGCCTGAAATTGCAAGTGATGTCAAGATGGGTTGCAGTGACCACTTAACACCAGGTGGCCTGCATGCTCGTTTGCTACTTTTATTAAATAAAAAAAATATATATCACTCGTTAAACCTTGTCGAAGACAAGGTGGTCTAAGATCATCCGAACTAGGGTAACCGAGGTCTGAACGAATCCGTATTCGACTTACTTTTTAAAGAACGATATTCGATTTCGAGTGACATATATGTACATACATCGTAACTAGTATGTAACTCGAATGTTTTTTTTGTACTCGACACGAATGTAACTTGTAGTGCGATTGGCAATGTATGGCATGAAAGATAATTCGATTTCGTTTTTCAAGCTCACAATTCGTTTTACTCCTGTTGTCTAAAGAGGTCCGTATTACGCAGTAAAATAAAGCTAGGTTTTTATATAATAATTTTTATGTTAATCCCGCAAGCTCTATTTTTATAGGGTCAACATATTAATTGTAAGTGTTGTCACCGTGTCGCCGCCATTGTCCACACTATCATTTCAACTTGTAATCGATACCGCTGGGACGCTCAATGTAAGTCAAGATGTCAATGTCGTTTCGCTTCTGGCGGTCTCTAAAGGATAATGCTCGTAATTACTAAACTTCATCAATAGTCGACCCGTACCCGATTAAGAAGGTTAAAACGTAGTAAAGGTTTCGCTTATCATGATAATTAGTTTATCACTTTGTTTATTTTCGTACAAAAAATTTAATATATCTTTAATCGATATTAATCAATTTGATTGCGTTTTTTATTATTGTCTCATATCTATTGCGACCAAGAATGTTCTTGAATCTGCATTGGTCTATCGACAATCCTTCTCTATAACACGTTATATGTAATAAAAAAACATATATTAATTTAAAATATCATTCAAACTATATTTGCATATAATGACATATATGCTAAGCATAAAAAATAAATATATAAATGGTTGTGTACGGGTGTAGGCCGTAATTCTAAATAGACTAAATAAAAGAAATTGTTCTAAATCACTATATATTTTCTAAATTACTAAAAATTCTAAATAACTAAATATGTGGTGAGTGACGCGCGGTGCTCTTAATGACCGAAAGCGAACTGACTATACAATTCTAATATAATGCAAATGAATGGGAACTGCTGACACGACATAACTGTACGTGCATTGCCCGTACAGTATAGGACTTTTTGTAGACGAAACCATTCTTATTTCTTATCCGTCTCGACCAATTGATAATGATGATGATGATGATAATATTGATGATAGTAATGACGATGACATACCGATTGGTGGCGTCCAGCTCGACGGCGTGTATCTGTCTGGCGACGGCCCAGTACAGCGTGCCGGTGGCCTGGTCGAGAGCGAGCGCGGTCACGTTAGAGGCGCGCGCGAGTTCCACACGCACCGTGCCATCTACACTCGCACGCATTATCGTACCCATACCCGCGTCGCTCCATATTAGCAATCTGTAATTCGTATCTCAAACAATGATAGCCATTCCGGTGGGTCCGAGTTCGATCCCCGCATGCAACCTCTAATTTTTCAATATTATGTTCGTATTATAAATTAATTATCATCTGATCATTGTGAAAAAAACTGCATGCCTGAGTTTTTCATACAGTTCTTAAAAGACATGTGAAGTTCACTAACTCGCACTTGGCCAGCGTGGTGGACTGTGGCCTGAATCCTTTTTACCTGAGAGGAAACCTGTCCCCAGAAGTGAGACAATGATGGGTTTATGATTTGAATTCGTTTCTCAGCAGGAACAGTCTCTCACGCACGATCATTTAATCACTCTCTTGATTTAATTGACTTGATTCTTCTTTCTTTGACTAGAGCCAAAGTCAACGTTAAAATATCAAAAAAATGTATCATTCAGCTTTTTAAAAAGTGGCGAATATTGACCTCTTTGATTATTTTTTTACGTAAAGAAAAAGAATAAAAACTTATTGATACACAATTATTTAGTAACTATACATGCACACACCTTTTAGTCTGATGAAAGGCCAGGAATCGCGGCATCATCTTCTCACCGCGCGCGATGACGCCGACAGACGAATTGTTCTCTATTGACGTCGCATTGATAGAATCAGTGTCCAAGCACGTCCAATAGAGCGCTCTTCCCAACACGTCGAGCACCATGTGGAACGGTCGTGACAAACCGCTGATTACCGTCGCAGAGTCCGTCGCGGCCGATGTCGTTGAATAACTGATCGGCACCCTCCGTATGGAGTGAGAGTCGTCGTCCATCCAGTACAGGTGTCTGTGGAAAAGGAGAAAAAACTATTACACAAGAGTACACTAAATATAAGGCTACAATCTTAGTCCTCGGAAGTCGCAAAGCAACTATTTACGATCTCTAGTAAGACTAAGGTACTGCCTGAGGCTGCATATAGATGTCCATGTGTTGCAGTGACCATTTAACACCAGGTGGCCACCATACTAGTTATAGAATTTCGAAAACGAAATATTTTGCTTTCAGACCATACATTGCCAATCTCGTACTGTGAAAAGCCGCATTTGAACAAGTAAACCAGCAATGAAAACAATCCAATTTTAGTTTTTGACATATTCGCTACTGGTCGGTGTTACACTTGGGGATCCTTATTTTTTACGCTTTTATTTCCTGAAAATCCTTTTTTAAAATACAGAATAAGATATCCTTTGAATTTATTTTAATTTAATGTTTGGATTTAATTTATTATGCAAAATTTTTTTTTTCTTCGAGTGTTTCAAACTGTCATAAGGACTGCAATACTTACTTATAAATAGGATCATATTCCATCGCTTTGACACTCTTTAATCCAGTGAGTGGAATAAAAGCATCGTAACACTCGTTGTTAGTCATCAACACTCTACCAATAGAGTTTTTTTGTGCAAACAGTAAGTATTCTTCAGGTTCTGTAACGAAAATTTTAAATTCCAGTACAATTATAGTACATACACTAAAATAAACAAACTTTAACCTGAAAAGCAAGAGATAATTTGCTATAGACGATGGGACATAAACTTATAAAGTTTACAGATTCCATGAGAAATTTCTTTCTTTCCAGTTTGAAGTCTGTTTTATTCTTTATAAATAACAATTACTATTTTCAGTTTACCAATCTCATCCACTACTTTGGGACCGCCATTTTTTATTGAACAAAAGTAGCAAACGAGTCTGCGCCGGGTATCGATAAACACAGATGCGCGCAACCTCCATTATCGGCCTGGCTGAGTGTAAAGTAGATATGAGGTGTAAGTGTGTATACCGATGCAGGTGATGTTGTCACGGTGGAGGCGGTAGTGCGCGGGGCACGCGCAGCGGTAGTCCGCGCCGGGTAGCGGTAAGCACAGATGCGCGCAACCTCCGTTGTCGGCCGCGCACTGCCCCGTCGCCGCGCGCTCTCGCTCCACCACCCGCAGCGACGAGATGTAGTCGAAGCCGCCATTCTCGCGCCTGCGATCGCCGCCGTCTGTCTTCCTCGCAGACTCTATTACACCTGCGAGTAATTAACACGTTACGCGACCCGATTTTTAAAAATCTGTCCAACTACCCTCTTGGTCTAGAATGGGCCTTGACTGCTAAAAAGGGTTCTATTCCCACAAAGGACAAGTTTCTGTGATGAACACGAACGAAAGATCTGTGTTTCGATGTAAAGTTATCAATAAGGATGAATTTATAAATGTATGTATGTTTATCAGTTGTCTGATCAACGTACGTACGTAAATAGTACGGGCTCTGCCTAGTTTGGATTTTTTCACCCTATACTATTCTAGATTTTTCCACACTTAAATCCCTATACTATTTCCTGGATTGTAAAATAAACAACACAAGATTACACTAACACATCATCGATCTGTCATCTGCGTTTATAAGGTAGGTTTGCCGCCTGGAGAGTAACCACTACTAGACACTCTTAAAGATCGATTGTTTCTAAAGATTGCAAACTCAATGTCTGCATCGCTTTTTTTACAAAATGAATTGAATTATCAATCTTAGATCGAGATCGCTTATTAATTTCGTCCGTTAATCGTTCTGGCAAACTTTGAATCGGACGTAGCACTCTGAATATCAGAATAAAATCACACTCACCAGTATTCCAATCGCCCCAATAAACTCTGTTAGCGTACAACGTGAGCGCGTACGGCATAGATGTGCTTTCTATGAGCACTCTTCGTCCAGTTCCATTGAGATAAGCATATTCTATAACAGAAGGGTCTAAGGCAGCCCAGTAAATTGTGCGTTTGTCATAATCTATAGCAAGAGCGTGCACGCGGCCCACTTGTTCTATAAGTATGGTGGGCGTGGTCCCGTCCATTGCAGCGCGTTTGATACATTTGGAACCAAGTTCTGACCAGTACATATAACTGTAAACAACAATAAAGGGATAGATTTTATCATGCGGTCTTATTAAACTAGTTAGGGTTCCGTACCCAAAGGGTAAAACGTGATCCTATTACTAAGAGCCCGCTGTCTGTCTGTCCGTTTGTCACCAGGCTGTATCTTATGAACTCCTCCCCGCTCCTATACAACAAACGCGATTTTTTCTAATTTTTTTCTCGGCCTTGATAACTTATCTTTTTATAGATAATGGTACGGAACCCTTCGTGCGCGAGTCCAACTCGCACTTGGCCGGTTTTTTATTACTCCTATACTAAGCAATATAGAAGATATATCCAAAGAACAATGAGCAGTGATAGCGTAGTGGTTGAATTTCGGCCTACCATTCCGGTAGGTCCGGGTTCGATCCCCGCACGCACCT
>DWNH01001397.1:0-11512 GCA_018249895.1 Tiana niger | reverse complement strand
TTATTTTTATATAGTTTATGTTACTTACTGCTGTTGGATTACCTAAATAAATAAATAAATAAATAAATAAATAAATAAAAAGCAATCGGGAGATGCTAGTAATTATTTTTTGACTAGTATTAAACATTTATTTAGTTAATACTTGTAGATTAAGGTCTTAACAGTGTACCAGAACACCGAGCACCGACAAGTGTAGGTTAATATTATTAAAAGAAACCTTGAATTGCAATATTGCAAAATTAATTTAGTTCAAGTCTAGTTGGAATACGTTGCTTTAACAAATTAGTCACTTTGGAATCACTCGTATGTTATTTTTGTTAATAAGTTAGTTGTTGCATTTTATTAAAAGTTAGTTCAGAGGGACATATTAATCACAATCTTTATTAGATAAGCTCTTTAATAAATATTTTAAAAATCTACAGATTTTATATAGATACTTAATATTGTAAGTAAGTACGTTATTTATCAACAGTAGTAATTTTTGTGTTTATTTCAAATAAAAGTTTTTCCTATTTTGCTGCCTAACTCAACGCTACAAACAACGTTATAAAACGTTTTCGCTTTCTATTCCTTACTCTAAAACCCTGTGAATCAATCAGCAAATATAAACTTTTCTTAGTGAATTACCGGAGGCGGTCGACGTGGTTTCCCCTACAAGATTGTCCCTCCCGCCAATGCATGCGCCCTCCATGGAGTGGGCCATTCAGTACCAGAGACGGTTCGCGAAGCTCTCACGGTGCTTACTTCAGTTTGGCGGGTTCTACGTCGTCCACCTCTCGCGAGCAGTGCTGCCACTATACAAACCGTTTGGCGGGAACGTAAGCTCGCGATCGCGATATAAACAAATCATAACAAAAGATCGTAAATCAAAGTTTATGTGATAACGTGAACGATGACGATGGGAACGATCTTTACGATTTTGCGATGGGTCACAGCTGTAAACATGATTGTGGTAAGCTTTCGTTATTATTTATTATTGTTTCATCTCCTGCGGTCGTTAAATTTATAACTGAACTAAAAATCAATATATTTCCATAGGTTAGTTCATATCTTTTATGTATACCTATACGTATCCAGGTATACAAAAAACCTATGAACTAACTTATGAAAATATGTAAATAATGGTTAGCAAACGCTTATAATAACTATCACTAATTTGCATAAAATATAAAACTATAAAATAATGTTTTTATAACGTGTATAATATGTATGTACCTACTTATCTGTTTAATCTGTAACTCTTATACAAGATTAGACTGTAAATATAGAAATTACATTAAGAAAGTTAAAACTTTCTAATCTTACTGAATATGGATTTAAAAAAGATTACCTACACTATTCATTTTTATTTAAGCTAACAACAGAAATATATATACCGACCATTCCACTGAAAGTCGAACGTAATGTACAGCTCGGTAATTATTTACTTAATAGAAAAATAACCGTACTTGTAATATGATTTAGTGCGATAAATACGTGTAGAAAGCAAATTACCAACTCTAAATATTTTAACAGTCAGAGACGTAACAATGTGTGTATGTACATTAATAGGCCAAGGTTCACTAACATTTTGGAGGTATATCATCAATTATAACTTATACAACCTTAATTAATCCGATAAATTTTGTAACTAAGTATAGGGAATCTAGGGAATGATTTACAAATTAACAGAAGATAACGAAAGGTTTCCGTATACGTTTACGTATACACAAGATTTAATACCTATATGAAAAATTGTAAAACCAATTTATTATCCCCCTGTTTAACAAATAATTCTGTTAATATAGGTAAATAATTTTATATTTGTACCTACTATAAAATGAAATGGTGAGGTCATAACTCAACTAGTTTCTCAATAAAGTTTCAAACTATTTGAAGAAATATTATTTTTCAATTTATACATAGCCCCTATTAGGCATAGGCTCTATATAAAACACTTATGATTGAACATCTTTTAATACAGAACTAATTCCTTTTGTTACAAATGCGGATAACACGACAATGTAAATGTACAGAACAAAAAAATTTTATTCGCCCACGTGATTTGTTAATATACAACTTAATACAAACGGGCGTTTAGTCCATTACCATAAGATAACCATCGCATCTTAACTGTAAGTGTTGCAACACCGTGCATCGTACGTGGAGGCTTTGAGTGATGTTCGCCCAGAAGTAACGTATTTTTTGTCGTATAAAATCAATAGACTTATACCGCGTCTTTACGATAATACGTACAATCAGTTTGTAAGAATGCTTTCTTAAACATACTCGGATGTTAAGTGTTTGTTCAAAACTTATGATTTACATATGTACATACGTATCTTGATGTTAAGTAAGGGCATATAATTCAGACGAGACGGCCCGTATATTTTCTAGTCAGTACCTGAGCGTATTTTATTTTGTAAAATTACTTCGACATTTTGTTAGAAACATTTTGAAAAGAAAAACATGAATACGAAATATATCATGCCTATGTGTCGAGGCGTAATTTATATGTAGGGAATACAGAAAAATATTCGTGTTTTCTTAACTAAGTACAACTATAAAGCTAAACTTGAAAAGAACACGAATGCAGTTTATAAGGATAGGTAAACTTAAAAAACAAAACCTTACCAAAACACAAAATTTTATGAAAATCGCTAGAGAAATTTCCTATCTTTCGTCCCTTTGATACTATAAGATAATTGATAATATTAATTTATTTTATACAATTTTTGGGATTACAAAGGCTATCAAAGGAATAAGACATATTCCAAAAAATAAAACATACGACGATTGGGGCGTCCTAAGCATTTTACAAACTAATACTCCCATTCCTACCTCACGAATAATAATGTCGATAATAGTAATAATACAAAAGGCCACTAAAATTATTTTAAGGTCAATTGTAATTTAGTCGATAGTAAATAGACAACCGTACGATAGCTGTCATATCGTATATCTTAAAAAAGGTATTCGACGTAACTGAATCGTCTTAATAAGAATGATCTTTTCACCTTAACAGTAATCATAAATCATGTTATAAGTTAAAAATAAACGGTCGTAAATCTATATATCTCGAAAATTTATTAGAAATTAAGAAATTAATTATTTTATTTACCATAAAGATACATCAGGTCCAATGTCACTAACATTTGTACAGCAACAAATATTCTGCAAAAAATGGTAGTTTCGACTATTTTATCGTTTTACAAATACAGCTCCTAACAGACGGACGAACAGACTACGTAATCTTAGTAATATTGTCCCGATTTTACCCTTAGAGTACCTAAAGCGTAAATATTTGCACCTCTTAGATCACCTCTACAATATAAGTATACGTAAAGGATGTTAAGTACTCGAAATACAAGTAAGTAAACTTTATTAAACCGAACCGAAACAGCGTAGCGGATTGGGACCTAATCATTTTCAGTTCTGACAGTTGTGCTTTTAGCAGCATGGGACAGTGATGGCTTTATCGATCTAGAAAAAATAGCTTCCCTTGAACATGTTCCGACTAATCGGCGTAACGAGGTAAAATCGGGACCGATCGAAGCCATACACACCGAAGGGCGTATCTAGCCGCATGCGACGGAGAACCGCTAGCTTTCGTATCAATTACTAGCGCCGCTCCGCTGCACCGATTACTGGCTCTGGTTCACATGATGCCTGCTCATAGCCGTGTGATTACTAGCGAAATGCTTTCGAGTTTCTGGAAAAAACACAATTTTATTTTCATCTTCTTTCTTTAATTTCTAAAATCTTTACGTTTTTGAAAAGCTTATTTAACCGTTCAAATTGAGGAATGAAATCTCGTAAATAATGTTTTTCAAAGTTATCATAGGAATGTACTATTTCTTACCTTCTTTAGTAATGACTTTATTGTACATTACTCTAGTTGTAGTAAAAATTATTTGGACGAAAAATAAAACCGACTTCAAACTCAAAAGTAAAATCTCATTTGTTACAGACTCCTATCGATTCCGACTATTTGTCCAGTTAACTAGTTTACTTAACTTTAACATAATTAAAAAGATTCAGATCAATTGAGTACGTAGGTACCTCCGTTTTTTGAAGTCACCTAACTTTAATCAAATTTATTAATTAATAGGTACCTACTAGTTCAAACGATATTATATAAACTTAGCGTTAAAAGTAAAGCCATGTTTAAAAATATAAATATAAAATAGATTTTTTCAAATATTCAGTAGATATCAGATTCGTAGATTATTACATACATATATATTATGTATAGGTATATATTTATTCAACCAATAAGCTTATAATTAGTGCACACAACATTCAAAAGATATCTAAAAATTCCGAAAAACTTACATATTATAGAAGTTTGTTTGTTATTAATAATACTTTTACTGATTTAAAATTCTGTTGCTACAATGTTACTATTGATATTAACAACATTTAAAGGTGAATAAATAAATGTAATTGAAGTGTTGCGTTATGTCTTCAAAGGCGCATGGAAGTATGCTATGTGAAGATGGAGTGTATATCTGGTGATAATTTAATTACAGACGGCATCTTATTCATTACGGTACGACTAACGTACAGAGCCCCCCTACTGAGATTCACGGAATTTTGATTAAAGTTACATAAGAACGATGTGCCTACGCTAAGCGTAATGTTGCCACATGCAATGATTACGGAATCAGTGGGGAGAATGAAAAAATGAAACGTGTTCATTTGATAGTATTTCTGAACACTTATAATTTAATAACGTAATTTTAACAATACTCAAATATTTCATTTAATTCAAAATTCAAAATTTATTTATTTTGGCAAGTTTTGCCTAAGCATAAATATACGTGCGTTAGTAGATACGTAATAATTACGCAATAATAATTGTGACGAACGTTTATTTAATAAAACCTTAGGTGTATTTTTCGAGATTGCCCGACTAGTTTCGAACCTATAAGAGGTTTTTCATCAAGAGGTCATCAGGTCGCGACGGAGGCTTCGTAGCGATTTGAAAAATGTGTAGAGACACGCACGAAAGCTTTAAGAATAACAAAACTTAGTTTTTTTAATAATATATATTGATTGCACGTAAGCACTAACTTAAAATGCTATTTTCATTATATAGTGCCAAAAGTACCTAAAATAGTGTTCATACCAAATAATAGAATCTGGCAACATTATCTAGGAGGTTGATCCAATGCCGCGCGTGGGAATCGTCTCCTGCCGTGCAATTAGGGAATGCCGGGAGCGAGGGTGCTCAATTACCTTCAGCAGGCAATGTTTTTATTGCGTTGCTCCTTCACGATGCCATCAAACCTCCCGTATAGACAAACAAAGTCTGCACACGTTCCATCTAGTTTTATTGCTATTTTTACGATTCTGAAATCTGCAGTTGAGCTGAGTAGTGATGCGTCTAGTTTTTATGTCACTTCCCTGATTTATGAAGGGTCGGCTGTAATAGAGATTCCATTTTTACAAGCGTAAAAGATATTACTGGACATTTATTACTAATCTATTATAAATAACGAATGACTTGCTTAATATTGTGCCACAGAAAGGATGCTGGTACAGTACCAGCAGTAGGTACCTACAAGTTATTGTTGCCTATAATAAACATAAAATTGTAAACAAAAAACTTTGTAAAACAGCTTATTTAAATAAATAAATCTTTATCTAATCGTCAATGGATAGTAAGCCAAACATATATACCTAAAACTGTTTCACATGTATGTTTATTAGTTACCTGTTTACCATTGCACTGCCTTATTACCATAGGCAGAGCCTGCCTAATAATGGATCAGATGGGCGTGTATGAGTTGTGAAAAGATATTTATTTATTTTATAATTATTACATAATGTCTAAACCACCCCTTAGTAGTAATCTTGGTACCTATACCTACCACGTTAATGTAGAGTAGATAAACAATACTACGCTAATTGTTTGTGAAAAGACCATAAAAATTAATCGAAGACCTAAAAGATTTCTTTAGATTATATAAATCACATATACAGCTAATATAATATTTGGTTACTCTTCATTCCTTTAATAAACATTCACTCAACAGGCTTCGTACCTTTTTATTTCCATTGGTAGCGAAATAAAAGCTTGTAGGCTTATTTATGTTGAGAGGAGGTACGGAAACAATGCAAAAGCTCGTCCTTTGATCTTTAAACAGGTTTATATGGACTAACATAAATTCAATATTGTTTTACGAACTCACGTTGATTCAACCATGCGTTTATTTTCATGTCCGATTAGAACAAGAGCAAAGGGAAGGAGGCCAGGTCTATTTACCTTTTTATAGAAAACACACGTGAAGTTAGTTACTGGTAATACAAAAGTGGGTTGTTTATAAAACTTTGTGATTTTATTAACGTAAGAATGTTTTATTAATGCACGCAATTTTATCGTATGAAAATGAATATGGTAGAGTCACCACAAAGTAACCACAACAGTGTCAACTGGTTACCTTTGCAAGTTGTAAAGATTCCAAGGATGCGTAAAGCGTGCCATCCAGAAGGTCTGCGTTTAAATAGATTTATTTTATTGCTGTAATAAATAGTAAAAGCTTTTATTTTAAATACCTTGCCCAGTTATCTTGTGGTAATTTATTATGTTGTCGTAAAATTTTATGTAAAACAATTTTTAATGTTATATTGAATATCAATCGTGTGTCTCAGTAGGACATCTTGCAAACTTTACTTAAATAATAAGAAGAGAAACACTATGTTAATTATATGCGCTCTTATAGAAATAGACTTAAAAACACATTTATTGTAGCTATATTGACATTAAAAATAACTACATCTAAAAATAGATTTAAGATTTTTATTTCATTGTAAGGTATTTACATACGAGTACACTTAATGAATATCGTACAATGTATCAAGGGATCATCGGCTTTTGGCGTTCTTTGACTATGGTTGGACGGGCGAAAAAACCCAGCGGATAAAAAGTCTTGGCACTCTTTTAAAGTAAAAGAGTAGATTATTTTTGGCGTATTAATTTACTTGATTGTATATATATAGCTAAATCAAAGATAAAAATGACATCTAAAAATAGATTATATTTGGTGTATTAATTTTCTCACATAATTCGACTTCGGTAGCGCGGCGGAATGCCTGTAAGAAGAACAGAAGCTTAAGCTTACAAGGAACCGCCGCAATAAAGTGTAAATCATTATGTTGTAAGTGCAAGAGCAGACGTACTGAGTACCAAACATTCCGTCTCGCAGACTCTCGTGTTTACCTTGCTCCGTGTTTATATTTGTTCCCGTACTTTTGCTATGCTGATATGTATAGGGTAGTTGTGTACGATCGTTATGCTAAGTTAACGCAAACGAAAGTTTCCTCTGGGGCTATTATTCTTTTGTTTTACATACATAAATTTATTAAAGTGGAGAGTTTACAAAGAAAGTGGAGTGCGTAATCGCTCTTGTTTTTCTAGTAACAATTTTACATTTCATTTAACTTCATTATTATTGTTCCTGTAATAAATTTTTCAATCAGACATCTCTATCTACCTCGGCTTCCTGCTATAACGTGATTATTCGTTTATCTATTCTAACTACAGACACGCAGAGCAAAAAACTAATTTACTTGGAGTTTGAGCACGCACTTATTGTCTTGATTATGTTTTGCGAAAATTCCAATAAAAAAGCATTACATGTCATACACGTTTAGCGTACACTACTATTATTTCGATGACCCGATCCGATTAATAGTTAATGATGTAATAATAGATCACTTTTTTCATATTAAACGAGTCTTTAAAGGTTGAAATAAGGTTTCACTTAAAGGAAAGCATAACTATTTTCACATATTATACCTACCTACATAATATACCTACCAGGGAGATTATGCATGACTATATATCAATATGTACCGTGCAAAAAAATGTTAAGTAAGAAACCTCGTGTTGATTTGTTTTTATTTCATGTACAATGTACCTATGTTTTTTGTTTGTACCTACCTAAAAAATTGTTGATTTGTTGTTGAGTTAATAAAAAATATTATTTTACACAAAATGCCACTTAATTATTTAACTACGCTTTCAATTTCAATTGTGCAATAATTTCGCTTCAATATTTAAGCATCTGCATATTATATATCATTAAAATCAGTAGTTTTTCCTTGATTTTTGCCTCATCGACCTACATATATTCTCATAGGTACATACATACCTACATATGTACATGCATTCAGTCATCCGTCCAATTTTCCACTTCTATCGTTTCTCCTTCCTATCAAATATTTTCAGTGCTAAAACTAAGGACCAGATGTAATGCGTTAAAAAGCGTTGATCCTAGTGAAATCTATTTCTTTAGTTAATCTACAGGGCAACGACCTGTAAAATGCCGAACGGATTTCAATTCAGCACATTGGCTTTCGAAAAATAAAAAAGATCTGCACGCATTGAGTGAATTTCATCAGAACACAATGAACAGTGTTATAGTCTCGCGTTACTCTAAATTAGTTGCACTGTTATCTTACCTGATTTCGTCTTCTTTTTCCCTTTATCCCAGCTGTTACACAGCAATACTTAGTCATTGGTCTCTTGGTTGTCAATCTGTGATGTAACAAACATCTCCGTCATTTTGTGTTTATGAATTTAGTTCGGTTCAAGATTCTGATACAAGACAGAAATCAATGTTAAGAATAAACAACGCGGGTGTTCGTTAATTTAAATACAATATTAGAACTTTCATTCAAATGTATATCTTACGTGTTATTTGCAAATATATATGTATGTACATAGGTATATCTGATTGAAGTCTGTAAAACCTAGTTGTTTATACGCGTGCCGTTATTCATACAGACTAATTTTGGAGGGAAAATGAACGAAAAACTTGGTATCAGCGGCTCTTTTTTAAATATATATTTAAAAATACCAGTAAAATGTAATCACTTTCGAAATCACGTTGAATTATAATTTAAAAAAATGAAAAATTATTCTAAGCACTAAAGTGCACTTAAAACCTTTGGTATCTATCTACTTCCATAAAATTTCGTACGAACACCCTTATTTGTCACATATCTTTTGTAGAACACACCCTACGTGTTTCAGAATGAGCGTAAACGACATCAACACAGTTTTTTCAGATATAATTTTTTCGGATTTTTGTACGTTCTATTTATTCTGTAATTACACATAAAACCTGATATACACTTTTGCAATCATAAGTCATAATTTAATTTTGTAAATATATTTGGCAGAGCCTGTGATATAGCCTATTAAAATACTACCTTTAGCAGCTAATAAAAGCACGATATACTAAACTAAGATAGTACATAAATTACGAGAAATCAATAATAAACTAGGTTTTCTAAGTAACTTTTTCCCAATTTTTATCTTTCTACATACTTATTCCACTTAACATTTAAGACAGCTAAATACGTATGGCTACAGATAGTTATCAGCGGTAATGTCACTAGGAGTTTCTTATTTTTAGGTACTTTATAACCCCTTTGTGCATTTGAAACAACTTGTATTCACCATCTTTACGCATTTTTCTCAAAGCAAGCGGTATAACGTAATTTAAGTGCAACTCAACAAAAAACAAAGCGGTGCGTCTTCGTATTGTTTAGAGAGATGAAAGTAAAAAATAAAATAATTGTCATGACGATGATGACGATTTGACATCATGATGTCAAAGGGAAAATTTGATCAGTCTCTTGGTCTAGTAGTTAATGACCCTGACTGCTACTCAGGAGGTCGTGAGTTTGATCCTCACTAAAATGGTTGTGTGATGAGCATGGATTTTTCTTTTGTGTATGATCCCTGTTTCCAGTGTAAGAAGGTGTAAGAAATGGAATCCTTCTGGTACGCATGTTAAGAACATGTAAACGGAAAAACTGTTTGAGCCATTAAGGTCAAATATAAACTGCGGAATACTTATGTGTCAGAACGTCACGTTCGTAGATAGCACTTTATGTCATTGCAATACATTTTGGACTTATCGTTCGGCGTTAAAGCATACGGAAAGGTTTTTGTCTAGGCCCGCTGACCAGCCAACACCAGCGGTACCGTTGCGTGAGCCTGCCTTCAATAGCTCGGTCGCCGCTCGACCCTGATGCCCTATCGATCCATATAAGTGCAGTCTACAGCCCCCAGTCACAGCAATTTGCTTGGCACAATTTATTTCAGCTAACACACTCAAACATTCGCGCAAAGTTCAAACATCGACGGTTAATTTAATCTTGCGGGGACTTTATTTATTACTCTCTATTTTACAGTTAACTATAAAATTAACTGCTTTAGGATTCTGTTCTATTGGTTCTATAATATTAAGGGCATACTTAAGTAATAAATTTGTATAATGGTTTCCTAAGATATCACTTTTGTAGTACCAACCTTGCTAACGATTGATTCGCCTATCAAATGAAATGGCACAATTTACGGTATTAGCTTATGTTAGTTTATGTTATTTTTGGTCCAAAGTACATAAATCAAAACATAGGGAACCGCATTATTTAAACGGTTAAACACGAATAGATCGAAGATAAAAAATCTTAGAGCGACATGAAATTATTTGTCAATGAAATGTAGTTAATTGGTACATCTTTGTTTTTTGCTGGCGGGAGCGTTTAATTCAATTATCGCAATGACAGCCGATGTCAGGTTGTACATGACGAGCGGCAAAAAGTTGGCACGGACCGCACGGATGATCGAGTCCACGGGCTTTATCCGATCTAACGTCGACATACGACCCACTTACACACCAAAGGTAATAAAACTAATCAGGATAGCAGTTATTAATTAACACACTTCCGACACAAAAGAATTAGACTTATAAAAACCTAACGGGCCAGGTTTGCATAGCTACATAAACATGCCGTTATTTAATAATACTGTTTAGTTTGCATTGAGGAAAACAGGAAAGCATCGCGGTGCAATAAAAGAGATGTCAACTGCCCATAGGAATAAACAAAATTGTAGTGTCTTCATAAAAAATAAACATTTGTGGCGATCGCGTTGCACTTGTAGAGTAGCTTTGTAACGCTATGGTATGTGGTTATTGGGCACATGTGGTACAAGATGTAGTCATTTCTATACCACAGATAAGTAACAAGTGCTATCGCTAAAGTATTCTTCACCAGAAATACGATTGTATGAATGGCGTTAATGTGTTATTTATTGCTCGTTTTGATTGAGAAGAAAATTAAAACTTAAACAAATTGATGAATAAAGCTAAGAATGATTTTTTTTATTATTAATAAAACGTCACACTTTTATCGAACTTAGGTATTACTTAAATTAAAATTATAAGAAACAATTAAACTATGTATAACTAGTAAAGGAACTACAATGTTCCATATCTAACAAATACTTACATTTTACAAGCTTTTAGCTTGCCAAATTTCATTGCACTTGTTATTCGATTGAGCGGGAGCAAAGCTTGTCTTCCGTTTCCAGAAATCAATGTCGTTTGCGATGTGTGGTGGCCGGTGCCCCTCGCGAGGGTGGCCGTCACCCCCGTTCTATAAATCACTGTCCATTAAGAACCGCATTTCTATATCGGCAAATAATCCCGGTCAGACACACGACGATGACAAC
>DWNH01001396.1:0-11513 GCA_018249895.1 Tiana niger | reverse complement strand
TGGCCTAAATCCTTCTCATTCGAAAGGAGACCCGTGCCCAGCAGTGGGACTATGATGGGTTGATGATGATGATGAGTGCTATATCTTTGACAATAAATAAGAATTCCAACTTTAGTACTTTATGTATACGATAGAAGTTTGTACGTATGTTTATTAGTTTTGTGATTATGAAAAAGTTGTGGTTGGAAATTTGTTTTTAGATGAGACTAGAATTAAGAAGTTTCCGTCACCCTTTAGTTTTAAGAATTGTATTTACAACACCTTTAAAAAGTCAGTAGTCAGCATGCTCGTTTGCTACTTTTTTCCTATGCAAAAAGTAGCTTTCAGTGGTTAAAGAAATTATGAAAAAACACACTTGCAAGCTCGAAGACAGTCTAAACCATATAGTCTTATAGGACAAATGTATTCAGCAGTAATACTTTTTTACCAATATCAATAATTATAATTATTGGTACTGACAAAAGTACGCTCGATTACTGAAGAATATGCAGATTTCAAGTTATTCTCGATGTAGTTCAGATTAGTTGCGTTTTGTAACTATATTTACATTTAAAAGCTCGGTATATGCCTTAAATTATTTTCGAGTTTAGAATGGATGAGGTAGATTTATCAAAAGATGTAATTGCAACATGATAGTAAATAGGTTATAAAATCGAATTGAAATTTATGATGTCCATAAAGCAAAGATTATGCTACTCGGAAGTGTTCCACCTCAATGATTTATTCATTGCCGGCACATATATAGATACTATTAGATTCGGAGAGCGACATTCACATGTTTAATATTTATGTTTAGTAAGGTCCACAAAATTGTGACATACACACTACAATAAAAAGTCAACAATGGACGGAGTAGCTCACGCGACAGGGCCCCCCGTAACCTGATGTCCGCCTTTAAATGCCTTTATGATCTATGATCTGAAACTGATACTTATAATGGCTTCTGTATAAAGAAGCTGCGTACCAAAATCAAGACGGGTGTTCGCCGCTCGACATGATAAATAACCTCATATTGCTTGTAAAAGGTGAAATTTTTATCTCTCTCCCTTTGTACACATGTAAATATGGCAGTTTAATCCGACGTCGACTTATGCGGTCAGTAGTTTAAAACGTCGATATAGCTGCATTAAGTTTTATTTAAACCAAAAACAGTTATTCGCAGTAAAAGCTTCATTTTTAAAGTGATTTTAACACAATTTTTATTACATTGTAAAAACATAAATTAGCAATGCTTAAATAATTTGTAGTATTAGCATGAAAATACACTAAATATACTCTAAGTAACGACCAATAAGGTAGAAATAACAGGGAAAGGGCAATGTAGAGTACGGAGTAATTAAAACTACTTAAGATTCAAGCAGAAAGTACGTAGTGCGGTAGCCTGTTGGCGGCTCATTTAGCGCGGGCCGGCCGGTCGGGCGGGTCTGCGCGACCATTACTCTCCTGCCCGATTGATATATTCCTCTCGGACATGCGATCGGCGACACGTCACTCCGCGCTTCACCGTCGTTTCAGCACGGCAAGCACGAGACCGGTCGAGTGCGTTGTGGTGATTATTGTAGGCGAAGCGAACCGTCTTTTTGCATTTAATTCGTTACTGCTAATAAAATTGGGTTTAATATAAAAAAATTATCTTATTTTATTTTTTAGGGAAATAACGGATCTCTCACGAAACGACGAACTCAATAACGGATTAAATAAACCACCAGTGCACAAATAGTGTAAAAATTAAACGTTTGAGGAAAATATTAAAAGAGAAATAAGAAAGTTGATTTCACTGACAATAAGGAGCGTCACGCGATCGATAATAATTCGTGCTTGACTCAATCGTTCTTGCATCCTTCTTAACATAAATAAACAAATAGCTACTGTAATAAATATCGTACTCACATTCAACACCGCGGCGCACCATAAATTGGAATTTCTTTTTATTGGTCCGCGTCTAGTTACTTGAAATTAACTCGTAATTGCTAATGAACCCGTAATAAAATTACTAAATGAGCCGCTTTACAGATAAGTTAATTATATACATTGATGGCATTATATTTTTCTCTAATGAAGTAAATGTTTTACAGCATTTTCAATACTGGTGACGTTTATTACACGTTAGTCAATAGTTGCAATTAATTGTTTGTTTTGTTGTTTAATTGGTATGAAGCAAGCAATAGGCTTAAATAAAGATTAAAGAAAATGATTAGAATGAATAATAAGTCGAAAACGAATGGTATACAGATACATAAACATAGATACATATTTATGGATGAGTATTCAACTTGAATAAAGCTGTTTACTTATAACATACTTAACGTAAAACTTCAAGACACCCGTAGACCATCGAAAGGAAATACCGAGTAAATACTAAACTGAACTAAGGTCATTTATACTGCTACATTTAGACCGGGACTTGCGTCTTAATTATGCAGCGACGATTGATGAAACGTACTGCTTAGTAATGATTCGTTCGTGAGTTTTCATGGAATAATCTCACTGGCTCTCCGTTGAGCGATGCCCTGTATGCGGTCCATGCGATATCCGCACATACTTATTGCTCGAGATGAGAGCCTCGGGCTATGAGGATGGTATGTCTTCAGCTTATACTAGTTAGCGGGGCCGACGAACACTTCACATTTATTCTGCACTAATCAACCCGTTCTATTTGCAATTTTCTTTGTAAAATCTTACGTTTTAATGCTTCTTTTCCATACTTTTTATGTAACAAAAATGAAGTGCTGAGAACGAAGTTGAATAAATAGACAGAGTAGGTAATTTTTAACTTATTTCAAATATATTTCTTACCAAGAATGAAAACCGACATAATACTAAAATAAAAGCAGTAATTTGTAACAGAAACCCAAAATTACTGATGATTGCCGAAATCAATCGCAATCAATCGCAATCGTAAATAGCAATAAATACATATTTACATAAAATTTTAAAAATTGTAAAAAAAACTGAAAATTAAATGAATAAAATGTGCAATAACTGTAAATAAAAATATCTCCTTCTGTACCATTATAGTACTCGTATGTCCACGTGTGTACAAAAAATATTTTCATGTTTCATTTCATATAACAAATCCGTGATATCGGGAAACATTAAAATGGAAAAAAATTTACCGCCGAACATAAGTTGTTTTTGGTTTGTAAAAATGGGAACTAGTGACTTAATAAAAGTCACACAGTAAATTACTATAATAATTAGAACGATATGTTTTGTACGTTACGTGAAGACAATATTAATAATAATGAAATAGATTATTATAAAATTTAGTAAAAATATAATTAAAAACGTGTTTTTCTTTAAGAGTCACATACTGTTATGACAATAATTAACAATTTCTTATTATCCCCAGAAGATTAGTATGTTAAACGTTGTCCTAGCCAATATCATTAAAACAGCGAAGTCATAGCACTTAGTATGCTACGTAAAGTGCAATGTTTAACAAGTGTGGATGTTCCGTAGCAAACGCGAGCCGAGTAAGCTCCGAAGGGCCCTTCGGGGCCTGTCGAGCTTGAAAAATTACAACTCTCGTAAATATTTCTTTGAAATGCAATTTAATTTAATAATACATAGGTGGTTACTTCGAACGCACACCTTACATTTCACTATATATTTTTTAAACACTAATATCTCAGGTTAAACAACACGTTTACATACATTTAAAAGTGTAAACAAGAGCGTCTACGATGCTGTGCTCGTATCTAAAGCTTATCAGTGTTTTACGAAGGCGAAGTTCTTTTCTTGACTGGAGATTCCAGTATGTCGTGATATCGACTGAGAGCGTCATAAAAATTGACACTGACAAGCCGAAGTACTCGGATTACCGTATAGGGCATTAATTTTACGGTCGCGACGAGTAATTTACTTTCTCGGAATGGCGCAAGATGTATGAAGGGTAATAAAGTGTTTAACGGTGTCCCGATACTAGATCATGCAGTGTCATGAAATATACAAGTACACTTTGATTTACTTAACAATTTTATGCGCCTACTAATAAAGTTTACATGATCATTAATTTTATTTCACTTTGCTATGTATCGCTTGAGAATGCCGTGAATTGCATAATTTTTTTTCTATTTAATTAGTAATTTATCGGTTATTGATACGATGACATTGAATATTTTAAAGGTTGATCTAATTGACAACCTTGTAGCCATTAACCAACATCTTCAACCACCTAACATAAAAAGGAATGTGGTCCAAAACTACGTGTAAGTTTCTAAAAGAACAACTTGTTTCCGGCCTAATATCTAACGTTAGATATTCGAGATCACGTGCATCCTTGTGTTACAAAATAATTTATGGCCCATGTGTATCAGATAACTTAATACTCGATATGGAATTACATGTGAGTAGATAAAATCACAAATGAAGGTTAATTTCAATATTTGAGTCGTATACAATAAACAAATCATCGCGATGGTATCGTGTAATCGAAAAGAAACGTCTATTATTATCTATGAATGCAAGTGAACTCTTACATTGTGTCGATTTTTACTTGTCCCATTGCAAACTTGTAACAGGTGATATTAAATGATTTTATTGCCAAAGGAGAAGTAATAATTCACAATTTAATAGGTGCCAAATAAGTACCACCGCCACACCCAGATCTACCGTGAAGTATTTTAATGTGTTTCGGAAAGAGGCTTTGGGCACCTAGTTCTAACCACCAATTCATATTACGCAATCATTTCCTTTTCAGCAATACAACTTCTTATTTTCGGGAAGAAACCAATGCTTAGCATTAGAAGATGACATTCATAGACGTTACAGTTTATAAGCGTTTATGTTGAAATTTATTTTGGGAATTAAATTAGTTAATTTTATTAGCAAGTCAATTGGGATACTTTTAATACGATGTCAAAACGCAACATTTTCTAATGTGTTATATGTGACTACAGAAACTAATGAATATAGAAAATGATGACTAACAGATTGTTAATCGCTTCGAACAAAATAAAAATTCAAATTTTATTAGCAACAAATCACAATTTTAGATATATCATAGTGTCTCCTTATATGAATATTGTTACAAAATTAATTTTGGATAGTGTCAACACCCTTGTTGTCTTGCTCATCTCTACATCTCATCTTCTCGAAAGCAGTCGACACTTAGACAGGTTCCTAAGTGCGGCCATTGTTCGATACAATGATAATTATAGGTGGGGGCCAGAGTTTGTTTAAAATTGATTTCGGCGGTGATCGGCCGCAAGATAGCGTTGTCAAGTACTCTTTATTATACCTGTCTCGGTAACACTACCCTTTGGCGGGCATCGGTAAATGTACCTAGCCTTTACAATAATATGTTTAGGAGATACGAGATTCTCTCATAATTTTAAACTTTAATATTGGTATTATAATAATAGTAGAAATCTATAAAGATTTCTAATGATTTTTATGCATAGACATTTTTATTTGTATGTATAGGCAATGTTAAAAGAGCTTAAATATATTGCTGATTTGATACATAAACATAAACAGCTAATTTATAGATTAGTAATGAAATACAATTAAATTCAGGTATAAATTGTCTACTTACAAAATTTTTAAGAGTCCCTTTCGAAATCCTAGGCGTTAAATATCGAATTTTGTTATTAGAGGGCGTGTTGGTGCGTTGACGTAATAAATTTAAAAGCTTATTGTTCCAGCGTGAAATAATGGCGTTGGGTAGGCGAGGAGCTAGAATGTCGCGAGGCGCTGACAGTGCGGAGATGGGAGATAAGCGCCGTCATAAGTCCCCGCGTCTGCCGTCCGCAGTCCGCCGCGAGCGCAAATAACGACAAATCGCGAGTGGATCGCCCGCGCCAGGTCGCACCGCGCGCGCACCACGTCACAACAATGCTGATGCACCGCTCGATCGACGCTACTCGATGCGCGTGCGCCGTGTTTTATGCTCACTTTTCTACAATCCTTTACCGTATTTTGTCGAGACGCTGACAAGCTAAATATATTGGGAGAAGAAACGATTTTTGTCTAGTGAAACTGCGTGGGGTATTAAATTTATGCAGTGTTGCTGTGTCTCGATTTCGACGATAACGTATGCATTGTTAAATGCCTTTAACAGATGTTTCAGATTTAACGGCAATAAAGAAATGGTCATTCAACATGTTTTGTTTATAAAAAATTGTTATTTAATCATTTATTTGATATTTGATCATTTATTTGTTACATTATCAAAATTAACTGATATTAGACACAATTAAGGTCTTGAGTCTTGAGAAAAAACCCTTTAGTGTGTACGTTATCCTGTAAAACGTCAGCGGGCGGGTGGGGATTAATGTTATTTTTAAATTTTCATTTTTATTTACAAGCTACAATATAACAAACAATTTATGAGAAAATATTGAATTAATACAAACTTGACATAAGAACATGCAATGATCATTGCACGGTAACTTGAAGCCACCTTTTGCAACCTTTCTTTGTTGATCTTCATATTTTTCTTTGCTTGACATATACTACAGTTGTTTTCTTCTTTTGAGGTTGATTTTTTTGAGGGTACAAAACCGGCAATTTTTTGCTTTAGCACAACATTCTTTGCCTCTAAAGAAGATGTTTTCTCACCTTTTCTCACTCACCTTAAAGCGCTAATATTTAAGAAACTAATAACAGTTTTTTTCCGGGGGCGGCAAAATGCTCATAGCGCGCCCACTCTAGGGGTAAACAATATAATAAAGCATTAAAGTAGAATGTATCGAATCTTCGTGCACACATAAGAATTACTCGTTAATTATGTTACATGTCTTAATGAATCACAATAACGGTCGACAATTCAGGCGAATGGGAACTTGTTAGCAATTTACTAAGATGTTCGTTTGAGACTAAAAGGTGGTTAGTTATATATCTACCTATCAGCGATAGGTGTGTAGATAAATACCCGCTAAGCGGAAGAGACTACATTTGCAGTGGGTCCATAACTCAAGGTAACAATATGGCGCACAATTACAAGTCGCCAGTCGCCAGGTGACGATGATAAATAGGTTTCCTTGGGCGAGGGACACACGCGGAGCATTGTGTTCTCGCGCGTATTTTCACGCTTGTTCGACGCCATCATAACAAGGCCTACCCGGCTTCCTACTCCACTTTAGCCAGCAGGTGAAATCGAGGCTCAAAACATAGATTACAGGGTCTTAACGTGTGGTTACATGTCCAACATTGGATTTGTCTCAAGCTTGCCCCTTTTATCAGCAACAATTATCTCAAGAGCGATATTATGATAAATGATTCGTAATTGTATTAGATGCAGTTCACACCGGCGCAGCTTTCAACGCTCAGAGGTTGGGAAGGTTTCCAGCCGTTGCATGGTAAATGAGTAAATGTTTGGGCACATTGTTCTACGACCGGTTGTGACGGAAACGCAGCGGTGGGCTGCTACATTACTTATACATGCGCCGACGCACTTTAGCAATCAGCATTAATCAACACGATATGCCTGCGTGTCTCCCTCGTCCAAGCTCATTGATTTGTTTATTTTCGCACTGAAAATATGGTTTGACGGTCCGTTTCTAGCTCGGGGCGAATGTTGGATTTGTGTTCCTCGCGTTCGTCTAAGATAAGTAGACAGGTTATATATTGTTAACATGCTGACGCCAATAGACAAGCAGTTAACGCTAATCCTAACAAATGGTGATATGTTCTTGAAGAGACTGAGTATATTTGTTCATGAATACATTTTGCATTTTTTTCATACTTTACCCTATATTATTATGGTATATTTATCCTTATATACCAAGTGAATAAAATAAAAGTAACGTATTAAAATACACAATGTACAACACTTGGGTTCAGGTGGATGTAACGAGAAAGAGAAAGCGATTGCTCTCTATTGCCTACGTGTCGACATGAACACGGCATGATGGCTTATCGCCCAAAACTCGAGGCCCATGTAAAGCAGCTCCGTTTATCTGCCGATGCTATAGGTACATGCTGCACGAAAACATCTTGTCTCTCGCGTAAACTCGCCATGTTTTATTCCAACGCATTCAGCGCCGATACCTTAATAAAACCCAACAAGATTGAGCAATAAAAAGTAATTTATTTGATTGTAATTTCAAAACACAAAGTGGATCTCATTTTGTAATATATTTTTATCTCAGTGGTTTTGTGTTTCTCGCTTAAAGGGCACGTCTTGTATAGGTTTGCCCGCAGATGAAGCGTTACACTTTTGGTTAAATTTTTGATGGCACGGCAATCTTCAATTTTGAGAATGAGACATTACGATACCTTTACCACAACCGTAATTGCCATATATAAAACTGCTTTCTCGATAATGTTTTTGTGCTCCCGCTAAATCTATGTCGTTTTTTGTCGTAAAGTTAAACTTTTACTGCTATTTCATATTTTCTTACTATTCGTTTTTTTAAATTATACTCTTTGGACTATTGACTGGGCTCTTGGTCTAATAGTTAGCAAACCGAACTGCTAAGCGCTAAGTCGTGGGTTGACAGTTTTTCTTTGTTTGGGTGAATAGTAACATTAAGTACTAGTATATATGTATATAGTATATATAAGTAGTAGTAAGTTACCATAGCACAGGCTATGCCTATATGAGTGTATAAGCTGTCCCAAGATATTATATTTTTCATATTTTATAAGCGTTAATAAGTGAAGTATCGTATTTAGATACTACACTACAACATTTTCGTATGTCTTTTCATTTTATCCTATCCTGCTACTACCTTACTATGTTTTACTTACTTTGTGTCGTACTTTACTATAAAAATGAATATTAAACTTTAGGTGTGAGAAGCACGATCGTCGGCAAGACATCGCTCCCGTGGTTCTCTCGAGCGGGAGTCGAGTACAATGCGCAACTTCGATATTATCACCGAACCAATCAATTTGATCCCTCATAAAAAGTTCTCGGTAGGCAGCTAGCTCGTATAATGCGACCGCTGTATCGGTCCGTCGATCCGTGCCTCTGGTAGCCGGACTTTCCATATATTTTATGAGAAAAGGATATGGGCATTGTTGTAGGACACCCTGCTGGGAGCGCGTCGGGTAAACACTTGAAATTACAAGTCAGCTCCGACAACCTCCTTGTGCCTCTCCGATGTCGGAAACCGCGCTTCCAATATTACGCTGCAATAAAAACATACCGTTTATGTCGTTTGCTGCTAAGAATTCTCTATTTACAAGTGGTACACGTACTGTTATTGAAATAGAAATGGTCCATATACGGATAACAACAATCATAAAACGATCTGCATACATTTCTGATCCATTGTACTCGGTACATATCTAAAATTTATGTAGGTATATAATATTTTTTAGTTTAAACCTTCTAACGTTATGTCATAAGGGTTAGATTAGTAGGTACCTCCTGATCCAATCGGTCGTCTAAACAAAAGATAACATATAAATCACAGTGTCGTCATTGCATTAGCATATTAATGGTACATTTGAATGGCTCATTCAATTGATATAAGGCGGCACAATGAGACCGGATATTAAAAAGTACCTTTGTAATAAATACTAAAAAATATTTTTGCAAAATAAATTTAGAATGAGTTTTTAAAAGTAAATTTTAGGATGTGGGAAAGAAATGAATCAGAGAAGAGAGATAGTACTAATACAACAAAAGGTATAAAAGTACATACATAATAAGAGCTAACTTCGATGATTCAGTTATTACAAAAATTTCGTAAAGAAACTCAAAAATATGAAATAATATTTATGTTATATATTCTAAATATTTATTTTGGAATTTCGGAAAATATTTATTTTAGATTATGATTCTTAACTTCAGCTTACTTTTATGTTTTTTATGCTTTTACAGTTGCTTTTGTTGCATTATATACCTTTTTACATGAGGAGCATTGTTATGTATGTACCTAGTGGTTACTATGTCGGTCCACCATTTGAAGAGTCCTGGTTTATTTGGATTTCTGTTCCCGGTCTGGATTTTTGTGTAGGTTTATGTCTTTGTGTGTATGTGTCCCTGGTAATCACGACGCAGGAAACCCTAGTATCGAGCTATAAGTGTGAAACGTCATTTTATCTGAATCTTTAAGGATATTATAAACAGGAAACAGTATTTAATCTTATAAAAATATTAATTTGAAACAAAAAAGGAAGAAGTTTATAAATAAGTTTTAAATATTAAATAACAATAATGCACGGAATCGTGGGTGAGTATTGAAAGGGGTAAGGTAAGCTAGAGGTTTTTTTATAAGAAAGAAATAGCAAAGAAGCATCCAGGCCACTTGGTGTTAAATGGTCTCTGCAATCCAAAGACACGCTCAGGCAGTACCGCAGTCTTACCTGTGATCGTGCACAGTTGCGTTGTAACTCCTGAGGACTAAGGTGGTCGTCTCATATTTATAATAGCATATTCTGGCAACCACAACCTGCCTACGAAACAAAATAAACTTTTTAACGGTAGAAACGGGTGTGATAATAGTACTTCTTCAGTCGGCGGAGCTACCACCTACCTATGAAATTCGAGTTTCGAGTGCGTGAGGTGTTACAAGGCGGATATAATTAAAAGATTATCTTCAAGGACCGCAGGCCATATCATGCTATTTACTCCACTTATGACTTTTTAAAGTATATCACATTTCACATATAAAACATTAAATAACATTATTGTGCGGAACCCTCGTGGAGTGCTACGAGGACCGAGATCGCGCGAGGTGTTACACCGCGCGGGTATAAATAAAAGAAGATTGTCCCCAAGGACCGCAGGCCATAACGTGCACTTTGTTCCACTTGTGACTTTTTCGATTTAAAATGACTCAGTTTATTTACTTACTTATAACTTATAACTTAAGGTATAAAATAAAAATATTGTGCTTAACCTTTATAGGGTGTTATGAGAACTTAGATGTACGCTTGGGTTCGTGCGCCAGAGATTCACTTGTCGCTTTATGAATTGTAAAATTTGTAGTTAAAGGTAAAGTATTAAATAAAAAATTGATTTGTTAATGCTAAGCCCGTTAAGGATGAGGCTCGCAAGTGTTATTATACGCCGGATATAAATATAATAAGTTTGTGCGCCAAAATCGCAGGCTATAAGTGCATTTTACTCCACTTGTGACTTTTTACATTGTAAAATATCTTTTGTTTTTTAAATCTTCGAGTAATTTTTATTTTTCTTGCTACATACATTTCCTTATTATCAATTAATACTTGTAAGAAAGATTATTTAGTAATTATGTAAAGTAAGTTTTAAGTATAGGGATAATACCGTACTCTAAATTACTACGTGTCTACGTAAAGTAACCTAGAGTAAGCTAAGAAATATGAGTGTTGGATTCACGTCTTAGTTCCAGTCAAGATTAAGTTTCAGCTATAAATATACTTCATTTATTGATGAGAGTTTACCATAGATGGGTGCTATAAGGGCCTCGAAGTTTATAGGCTTTGAAGTTTTTGGTAGTACATGATTAGTCTATGCTTACTCTCTAGTATTGTACATAGTATTTATGAAAATTTACATTAGTAATTCATTACTATTATTATTATTACTACTTGAGGTAAAGGGGAATTACCAAAATCCACTGTGCGATCAC
>DWNH01001395.1:0-11515 GCA_018249895.1 Tiana niger | reverse complement strand
CTAGATAATGCGTTATAATAAAACTTTCAATGTATTAAATACCTTTTTTCTATTGTTAGTGTCGTTTTTTCTACAAAAGTAGAATAAGCCGAAAAATAAAATTTAAAAAAAATTATCTTGGTACGCCTAAGAAGTATAACTTCTAACGCATGTACTACACACACTTTTTTTATTGAATAAAAGTAGCAAACGAGCGTGCAGGCCGCCTGGTGTTAAATGGTTACTGCAACCCATGGACATTCACTTGCAACTTTAGGCAGTACTTTAATCCTACCGTTTTTACATTGTACCTATAATAATTATTGATTATTACAATTAACTATAGGAATTTCTTCTGGTTTACTGGTAACCACTACACCACACGGATCGTCGGCAGCGTCAAAATTGTATTTTAGTTTAGAAAGTTCCTACAAAATATTACAGCTCCTGGAAATGAGTCGAGTGCAATACACGAAGACATACGTAAGAGGTCGTCGAGAGACGTCTTACGATTAATTCTCATCTCGGGTGCCTTGCTCCGATCTAGGACCCTAGAGGCTGAAGATGACGGATGAATCCTCTTTGCGGATTCCTTGAAAAATAAAAAATGTCGGTTCAAACCGCAAAAAAAGCAAATACAAAGTAGATAGATCCTTAAAGACAAGATTTTTATTTTCTATACGATATTTTCATACACTAGCTGAATGAATAATGACCTCCACACTAAATGTGAAACTAAATACAAAAGAAACTGTGTTCGTCTGTTCGTTACCGTTTCACGGCTAAACTGTTGAGCCGACTGTGATGAAACTTGATATAAGGAAATTAGAGACTTGAGGAGGGACATAAGGCACTTTATTTCCCAAAATTTTTGTTCCATTTTTTATTTTGAAGTTTACAATCTTTTATAAAAAAAAGTAGCGAGAAAAAGTATACACGGCCCCCAAGACCATTTCGTCTATGAGTGGTTGGAGAAAAAAGTCGATGAGAGAAACTTTCGACACACCTTCAATCCAATGCTTGTACCTTAGCCCTACCAGAGATCGCAAATAGATGCGTTGCTACTTCTTGCATGTCATTGTTTGATGGTTATGCACAGCCTAAAGATTATTTCATAACTATAGCGTTCGTGGCATTTATAGCTTAGGTTTTAGTAAAAAAAAAAATTATTTATTGAATAAAAATAGCAACCGAGCGTTAAGTGGTCACTGCAACCCATGGAGATCCACATGCAACATCAGGCAGTACCTTAGTCCTACCTGATATCGTAAATAGATGCGTTGCTACTTCTGAGGACTAAGATGGTGGCCTCGTATTTAATGTAAACCAGCAACTACATCATTCTTTCAAAATAAAATTCATAGTAGAATTGGGTGTGGCTATGGTACTTCCCCGGCGGCGAACCTACCACTCTTATCTGGTCAATTAAAGGTGCAGACATTCTAGTTTACTACTTCTGAAGCCATATTGAAGCGACCATGTGTATATTCTACAAAATAAAAAAAATGTAAGCAGGGCTGAGTTGCAAATTTTGTCATGATATTTATTACGAAGGTGGGTCGGACGGCCAATAATACAGAAGTACTTTTCACACAGTTTAATTATATTGATGTGTTTACACAGGTTTACTTTCATAAATTATAATAAATAATTATGTCGTGACTAATTTGGACAGAAACATTGCCTCGAGCATGGCTTGAAACAGAAGAACATCTATTATTCGAAATTCATCTTTCTTTTTTAGGAAATAATGCTAGGTACAAGTATCAACTGCCAGTACTAAATTAACTGCCAGTATTAACATTTGTACAGTATATGACGTAATTATTTGTATCTGTGCCTGTAGAATTGTAACACATACTCTAACATTATTTCTTGTTGTTTTTTAGTATTGACGTACAGTGTGACAGTTTTATCAAAAACAACTAGTTACTAAAACTTCTGTTTCCAACATTTCGTCGAACTTCGATTTGCAGATGTAATATTGCTTCGTTTTAGAATTTCAATTTTTATGGAGAGACGTAATTGAATGTCATTCAGACAGGAAAGCGACAGAGTTGTAGTTCGATATCGGCCACTAGGCAGCCATTGACATGTTAATTTCCTGGAAGCGGGAAGGAACCGAATTAGAACTGTTCTATATACATATATTTAGATGTAAATTAAAAAAACTATATAATTGAGTTTTGTATCACGTATGCAAACATTGTTACTTCTGAAGACTCATATGATCGCCTCGTATTTAATGAACTCCGGCAACGACAACTTTCATCCGAAACACAATAAATTGCTTTGCGGTAGATCTGAGTGTGGCGGTGTTACTTCCCGGGGCGGTGAGGCCTCCCACTTACAAAACTGGTGGTGACGCTGCTTACCATAGAGCAGCAGCTACATATCTAAAATACAATGGTACGCCTATGTCGAGTAAATTACAGTGCGTCCGTTCCACAAATTCTCTCAGAAAGGAAGAGGAGCCAACGAAACGGAAAGAGCGCGGGAAAATGTGAACAATGGTACAATCACGGCTGCTATTCGCTAGTACCTAGGGTCAGAGGAAAGTGGGTCAGTATATAGATTTTTCCATATACACGTGACTTCTATGCCTCTGTACGTAGAGGTAGCCAGACATGAATTTACTTCGATCTAACCTTACTCCCCCTCTAACTCCCCTATTACCCATAGTGGTCATGAACGAACAGAGATATTCCATCTTAGTCGTCACACGTAGCAACGCATCTATTTCCTATTTCGGGCAAGACTAAGATACTGCCTGAAGTTGCAAGTGGATATCCACGGGTTGCAGTGACTACTTAACACCAGGTGGCCTGCGTGCTCGTTTGCTACTTTTATTCAATAAAAACCAATGATGCTTCAACATGTTATATATGAGTTTCACAACCATTCATTTAAATTGAATATTTCATTATTTAATTAAGTCCTCATTACAGATATAGTATACGAAGCACGTGAATATAAGATCAAAAATTCAATTTCAAAAATGAAAATTCTATAGTAAAATCAAAAGGGCAATAGTTATAGTTATGTCAGAGCTATTGCAAAACTAGGTCAACATATAGTTAATTAAGTACGATAACTAATTAACGCTTATATGATTAAACGCTAAATGAGCGATACACTAATCTAACCATTTCAGAGTTGAAACTCTACTAAAACCTATTGAAAAACAAAAATATACCTACCTATATTTTACCTTTATAAACTTATTTTTTAAGTAATTGCTATTTCGACGAGACGTTGGTATAATCACAAAAAAACTCCGTCTTTAGCAGACACACACAGAAAGATAACAATATACCTGTTTTCTCTGAAGGCATTACGCCCTAACTAAAGGTGTATAGAAAATTCTAGACCCCAGTTTTTACTGATATTCCCGTCTACAATTTTCAAAGCCATTTCATGAAGTACGATGTCCGTTTGATTACAAACTTTACAATTTTATTTGAGATTTCACAACTTAAAACGTCTAATTATTGCTTTGGCCAGTAACCCTTATCTCTATCGAAACAAGCATCTTGGCCAATGACCGCATCTCCATTCTCTACCATCGCATTGAGACAACGTAATGAAGTGTGCTTCAAAACTGCATTAATTGGGTCCTTTCCCTGCCCCAATGTTCGAATTGGGTTGCAGCCAATACTGTAGTATTGAATTAATGCAAGATTAATTCTCATTATACTTACTGGCTACATTAATGTATTACTCCTGGCATGATGGCACTCAAATTAATGCTTATATAATAACCTATGATATAGTCCATTCTTATAACTTTAAGGAATTGGGATAGTCTACATCTTCATTAAACAAAGCTTCGTCAAACACGACTCTTCAAATTCAACAAATTCACAAATCAAACACGAAACAAAGGGCATCTATTCACGATCTTCCCTAAAAACCTTCACGAAATAGTTCACGAATAATCCCGGGTTTACCGAAAATTCACGAAGCTTTCGGATAATAAGCAGTAATGATCTAAAAAGTCCACTGTACCTGCTTCTTTCTACTGAAATAGACATACTTTTTTTCGTATAAAATGTATCGCATACAATTCCCTGAAACGACTACAAAGCGAGTAGCATAAATAATCCTCGTTCGCGGAACCGAAAAAAGCAGGGGCTTGAGCTCGGAAAATACCAGTATGAACAAAAGAATTACGTTGTTCCCGTGAAACGCTCGTCGGGAAGCTTACCCCCACTCCATCTTATTTTTTTGTACACAGGCAATTTTTTTTAATTTAAAATTATTAGCCAGTTTGAATTAATACATTTCTTTTATTAATGCTGTTTCTCTAGGAGAGTATTTCAATGCATACCAAAAATTGTATTAATTAAAAGATAATTCCATTAATAGCTTCTTACCAGCTTGCACAAAATTATTTAAAATGTTTAACTAACATTTAGGTAGTTCTTAGTAATTTTAATGGTTAATCATAGATCAATAGATTAATCATACACCTGGTAGGTAAAACTTCAATAAATTTACGAAGTTAAAGATTTTGGTTCGATTAAAGTCCAAAACTCATGTCGTCGGCTTACGTCTTATCTCGTGCACGGTGTGCAAAAACTAAATATAAATACGAGTAGAAAGTTTCACTTACAAAACTTAACCGAGAGTGTGTAAGTATTCTCGAAACCCTTTTGAATTGTTAGTCGCTAGCGTATCCTAAGGCTATTCTTCCTAACAAACTCCACTTCCATACTCAACTCCACTGAGGAATTAATGTAGCTTTCCAAACATTTAACACTACGCGCTAAAGCGATTTTAATTTTAAAGCGTTAATGAGAATATGAAATTGATATGCTAGAAATATTTTGTGAACATTTTTTCCTGTAAATTTGCAGTAATGGTTCCAAAATTTCAAATTCAAATATTACGAACTTTAACTTTCTCAAAATCTATATAAATTTACTAATATGTGTAATATTATAAATGCGAAAGTCAGTATATTGTTTTATACTAAAAAACCATTACAAAAATTTCAAGTGCTTTTTAAAATTTGTTCGTCAGCCACTCCAAATATATCTACTTGACTGACTTAGAAAATTTGGCACGGTACTTGATAATAGGTATTATCAGATAATCTAGTTTATACTCTAGTTTATACTATAGATCTAGTTTATACTCTAGGGAATCGTACAAACATTATTTAGCCTGTTTATTAAAATTAACTTATGTTGAACTTACGAATAGTTAAGCCGGGCAACAAAAAACATTATTTCCCATAAAATAAAAGCAAGACTAATGTCCCTAATTATACAGTAATCAATGACAAAGAATATATTTGTCAATCTAAAAAAGTTACAATAGCGTCAAGAATTAAGGAGTCAAAAGAAATGTTACATGCAATTTCGATCGAGATTTTCCAATGGTTATCTCGTTAGAAATGTTTTAGTATCAATATATTAAAACATTTCTAACGAGATAACAATAATATGACAAATGTTAGGCAATTTAGTTTAGGTTACCGGGTGAACCTGGCGCCCCGAAGTTCGATACGTGACGAACTAGCCACGTGACTATCGACACGTAGTACGTGCATGGGACGGCACGTACATAAGTGGGCCAATTACGACACGACTACGAGACAAATATGTTCGTAACTGTTAATTATTTTTTTTTAATAAATACCGTTTATTTACATTTAATTAGACCTCTCTTTTTTAATTTTTCTTTAGCTATATTTATTAACTAAATAAATACAACACAATTAGTTAGTAAAGTTAAGGATTAAGTTTATTTATTTACGATTAATATTACTAACTATTATTACTAACTTCCAATATTTTGTAAATAGTTACGTAATAAAAAAATATCTAAACTATCCAGATAACTAAAAACACTTTTCAACATCGTTACACACATAATTAGGTACTCTACTGTGTCTAAATCTAAATGATCAAACAATCCCAATAACACCTATGTAACAACACATTAACTAAACAAAACTTGTAAATACGAACAAACGTTCTAGTACGATGAGATTGGCAGTTGAACGATCTGTTGCAATGATATCTGTGACGAAACACCTCGATGATTCTACTTCTATCACTTGCTGATAATGGAGCTAATATGTCAATAATGGTGAAATAAACAGATGTCGGTGTGGACGCATTCGGTATGTTGATGTAATGGTGATGTGCAGAGAAGCATCTAATGTGGTTCATGCATCGATGCAACGAACCGAAGAACGATTTTCGCATGAAGCAGCGGTGACGGAAGATAGAACGGCATAGCGCGCACACGTCTACCTCGAGGGCTGGGAACGTGCAACTGTTCTAGAGACAGCGGCGGGGAGGGGAGGCGATTGGAGTCATCGCGGTGGGCGGCGCATGGCGCTGGCGCCCGACGAGGGGCCTCACCCTTTTGTCACCTCCTCATAATCACACAACGGTTTATCGACACCTATCCCGTTCAAACATGCAAAAATACAACCACATCATATTGATTTACCGCCCTCTCACATAAAACACTGATACACGAAAAAACCACTTTTAGATTGTTTGAAAAAACCGATCTCCAATCACGACACCGAGATTTTAACTAAGTATCAATCGACATTCACTGCATTGTATTATTTTAAAGAAGTTATTTTGACAATGTTTTGAAAAATCACGTATCGGCGATACACCTACATTCAACAGAGAATGCTTATGAAATCAGGTGATTGCATCGAGTAGGCATGCGCGCGGGTATTTGTTAAGGTCAAACTTATCGTAAAATAGAGAACATTGTTCTGAGTTACGAATAATAGATGTGTGACGATAACAAACAAACATTCATATCTTGAAGAATGACATCAAGTTTTATAAGATAAACTATTTCTGTTATCTTTATCTTCCATAAAATAAAGACAGGTGCCTGACTCATCAATGCTCTGACTGACCTGAAACCTGAAATATTATGCACAAGGTTTGCTTTATAATGAAACCGAGGGATTTTTCGAAATTCTCAAGAAATAGGGAATAAAACGGGTTTATAATTAAGAATAAAATTGCCGTAACTATATTTAAGAGAAACTTCAAATTTAAAATGACAATGTATTACAGTAATCATTCAATACGACAATAAGATGAGAATAAGTAAAGAAAGGATCATTAGTTTAAAATGAAAAATATAAATAATACGTAGTTCATACGAGCAAAGCCACAGCTAAAGTTAGTAGCTTTAAAAAATAAAGTGGTATATTGTAGACAAAACATCCGCAAATAGTTTGCCTTTTCAAATAATCACAGGTGTAGGTGATAATCCGTGACGGATTCTTAAAGCAGAAAGAATTGATTAGTCAAATACGATATACACTACTATAAAAACAATATTGTAAACACAAGACGAGTTGTCCAAGGCTGTAAATACTAATAATTTTATATTAAAGAAGCATTTAATAGGTGGTAGGCTACCGCCTGGGAGAGTACCACTGCCACACCCAATTCTACCGTAAAGCAATTAATTGTGTTTCGGAAAGAAGGTGTTGATGCCGGAGTTCACTAAATACGAGGCGACCATTTTAGTCCTCAGAATTAGCAACGCATCTATTTGCGATTTCAGGTAAGATTAAGGTCCTACTTTTACTGCCTGAAATTGCAAATGGATGTCCATGAGTTGCTGTGACCACTTAACACCAGGTGGCCTGCACGCGCGTTTGCTACTTTTATTCAATAAAAAAAAATAAAGTAAATAGTTGCAAAAATGTATTCTAAGTAAAAACCCCGAAAAATAATCAGCAAAGTCGAGCTCATCGTTCGCAAACCTACTTGTGTGTACAGAGTACAATAGCCGTCGAGCGGGCCGAGCAGCCAGTGAATGCAGCTAAATGACAACTCGCATACCGTATATAGGGAGCCTATATCTACAGTGGCATGATCCATTGAAACTCTCTGACAATGAGGCATGAATCGAGCCATGCGACACTTATATTACGATTCATTTATTATTGAAATTGTGGAAGGATAATGCTTATTTTCTGACGGAAATTATTATTTCACGACGTACAGATTAATTTTCATATAGAAAAGAAGTAGCAAATTCAACCTCATCAGTACCGCAGTGCTACCTGAGGTAGGATTACAATGTCGCGTTACTCCTGATGTCTAATATAGTCTAACATTCCGATGTACAATAAATTGTTTCACGATAGAAAACGGTGTGACAATGGTACTACTTGATCTTAAGAGTAATTCGTAGACGAATGTAACTGAACCCTTATGGAACTAAAGATGTCTACTTAATACACACTTAATACACTACTTAATAAACAGACAAACTAAATAACATAAATTTCAGAATACTTGCTACAATTAGCTTTCGTTTAAAAACAGTAGTAACTACTTAGCGACAGTAGACAACCTATCCGATAATACAAAGTTATTCCATTAGGTATCCAATTAAGTTATAAATAAGAAAACAATAGGTACGTCAAATGGACTTTCTTGCGACCTATGTCCTTTCTACAAATCGATCCAAAGAGCGACCTACTTTGGTCGCTACTAAAATAATGCAGTGGATTCAAATGATCAATAATTGTAATAGCATACATCATAAAACTAGCAGCAAAATGTTCGCTTACAAAGTTTTTAATGGCATCACAGTTTAAGTCATGAATTTGCTTACATATACTAAATGGAAAGAAGTTTGCAGCTTGTAGTTGCTACCGTAAAACAGAAACTTGACCATAACAAAATACGAACTACATAGTTGGAAAAGGAATGGGTTTCACTCAATCATTGGACATAAATTCTTAAACAGGAAGTAATAACATAACATAACAACAATAAATAAGATACATTTATTTTACTGGAATATTATGCAAACTTGAATACTATTAAAGTTCAAATACGATACAGTTCCTAAAGCACGCTTTATGGAGCGCCGATATGCCAAAAGTCATTCTTAAAAATTGAACGATGCGCAGTAGAAACAAGGCCTGCACGCGGTCGTTATAATAATTGACTTGACGTGTCTACGAAAATGTACGGTTACACTTAACTCCTACCACGGTTTACTCTTGTAAACCAATAAATATTGGATGTAAATTTTTTACTAAACTGCGCACAGTGGAAAAATCTCTTTCCTAAGAAATGCGGATTATCTTTCGAAATATTCATCATTTAAAAAAATTCAAACGCATTGATCATGGCAGACAAAGGCGAGCCTATAATAATACAGGAAATATTTAGTTAACTATAACTGGACGAAAAAACACTCGTTTGACATGGTGATTAATCAATGGAGCTAAATTTTCCTCTTCAGCTATATTCAGTTAACTACTGGCATTACGGACAGACTTTAGCATCATCATCAACCCATCATAGTCCCACTGCTGGGCACGGGTCTCCTCTCAAATGAGAAGGATTTAGGCCACGGTCCACCACTCTGGCCTAGTGCGGGTAAGTGGATTTTCGACACATGCCTTTCGAGATTTTTTTTTAAAATCTCTCAAGAATGCAGCTTTCCTCACATTGTTTTCATTAACTAAAGATCCAGTGATGAGTAATGTAGAATACGCACATAATATCGAAAAATTAGAGGTGTGTGGGGGGATCAAACCAGGACCCAATGAAATGGTAGGCCGAAATTCAACCACTAGCCTAGTGGTTCACTCCTCAAATATGTACATAGTGAGATATATAAAATATTAATTATCAATTTCAATATCCTACCACTGTATTTTATGCTTTTTGAGAAAGTTATGAAAAACGATCAGACATCATAGCTTTCTCTTGATGATTGTTTTTTCATATTTGTTTATATATAAAAAATATTTGTCCTCCATTAAACTTTAAAACAAACATTAAATATTTTATTGCAGTGAAAACTGATAAAATTCTTTTATCTAACATTGTTTAAAGAGAATGTTTTCATGTTTCAAATAGAAATAAATCTGTTATCTATACTGTTATGTGAAAACAAATTGTTTGTGTAATGATATTAACGCATTGCAGTAAAATGGTCTGCTATATGGCTATCATACACTATGTCACAATTCCCTTATACGTCTTATAGGGAATACTTACTATTTTTTTTTTCTTACAAAGTACTTATAATATTTTTTATATCGTAATTATGTATAATATATAACAATACATTGTTTATGAATAACAAAACATCAAAAAACATTTTAAAGAAATCAGGACACATATGAAACACTATTCATTAAAAGGAACTCTTTTTTACATTAATTTGGTAGAATCTTGTGGGGTCAGGGTCAATACTCACTTTACACATTAGGAAACTTACTGGCCCTTTATTGTGCTTCCAGTGAGGAGATGCCCACAAAAAACTTATTATTTAAATTAAAACTGCTCAACAACAATATCTTAGATAATAGATCATTGAGATCACCATAACTGCAATATGCCTGTAGACAAGTGAAAGAGAAAAAGTAAACCAATGATTAAGATTTATAAGGCACTGCTGAACTCATTTAATCACCATTTTTAATTTTGTTTGTTTTTTTTTATTTAATATGCAAGGGTAGCATAGGCTATTATGTTAGAAGTATAGAACCCTACATTACCTTATGGGGATCATTCCCATAAGGTAATGTCCAATAATTCTGATCATCCCTACCTTTCAGCCTTAACCCTTCAGGCAGATTTTAGCAAATAATTGATTTTTACCAATAAAAAATAATTGCAAGAAAAATTTCAATTCATAACATGTTCAGACTTTCCAAGTACATTTGTCATTATAGAGTGTTTACACACCAATTTTAATGTCTCCATTGTTTTCTGATAACATTCTTAGTTGCAATTAACTTAAACCTATTTATGACAGAAATGTAATATGTTCATAAAACCAGCCTCCCAGAATTATAATAATCAGTAATTATAAAGATTCTATGGATAATAACGATCTGTCAAATTAGTATTACACAATATTAAAAAAACTTCACGATCTTTAGTAATAAATAAAGCGGTTTGCTATAAGGAAAATATCGAATTAAATATTTTAGACACAATTCCATCATGCAGTTAGTTTCTAATATTGTAGGAAGATACAATAAGAAAGACACTTTAATGTAATTTAGCCACAATACTTACATTTCGCAGATTCTTCTTGTTACAGGTGCACTTATTTGTTCCTGATCTTCACAAAAAAACTATAAGTCTCAAAGTCTAAGACACTGAAAGCATTTTGCGCATAACAATAGGAACAACGTTAAGGAATACTCGTACGAAAGTTTATTACTATTTTTAAACAGTTCCATTCAGCATAATAAGTTTCATTTTAAATATTAAAACATGAATCTAATCAAAATCAATACGAAATTTAGTAAACCGATCATCCAGATCCGGTAATTATTATTGAAAATAAAGTAAAATGTAAAAGTTGTCAGAAGCCACTCAGCAACTTCTTTTCATTGTAAAACATCACTTTTTAAATAACAAATTCTGCGCGAAATACACTTCCAGACATAAAATTCTATCGCAAATTCAATAAAACGTATATCCTGCTCCTATCGTTCATCTGTCAATTTTTCATACAATGGCAGCTTCAAAACAATGTTATCAGCGCCATC
>DWNH01001394.1:0-11515 GCA_018249895.1 Tiana niger | reverse complement strand
CACATCGAAACATTTCTGACCTAAACTCAATATTCATTATACGTTAGAACAAGAATAGTCCGTCAATATTTTAGGGGGTGCTCATTCGAACACACACCATTCTACACTCACACTCATTCAAGCTCACACGGTCTTCCCCAGGCATCATCCCTCGCCTTCATCAGGCCTCTTGGAGCACCGAGACAACTACTCTGGTGTTCCAAATATTTATATCCAACGGTGAATACTTCACCGTTAAGTGACTTGTATTGATAAACAGATATCAATCTTTAACATAAAAAGTAGTACCTAATTAAGGTCACTGATTCCTTTATTCTTATAAAATTACTCCTATAAGTTTATTCAGAAAGCAAAATTTTGAGCCGCATGAGTCGCGAGTGCCGCAACTAATGCAATACGCAGCCGCAACTCTCCTTCCTGCCATTACAAAAATCATTACACCTCATGTTCCCAGTTCGACATGTCCCGCGAACGTGTCGTGGTCGTAAAAACGTTTGCGAGAATTTTAAACGTTCGCTTTTTATCGCTTTCGCCTTGAAAACCCTTGTATTTTTTTTCTTTGCCCGGTACGTGAATAGGTACTCTTACATACCTTTCTACAAGTAAAAAGGAACAGGAATGTTCTATTTCAACTATCTATTGTTCATTAAGCCGCACTTGGTGAGCGTGACGGAACATAGTCCCAAGCCCTTCCCATATCTACGAAGACTGAAGTAGATCTGTACTCAATAATGTGACATTAGATAGTTATTAATTATGATGATGGTTATTGATAATGATGTTGATTTAATAATTAATGATACTATTTCCATTATTAGTTTAAATTTTACATTTTGAACATCATTTGAGCAATCTCGTAATGATACGTAATTTGCGTTGTACCGTACCTCCCGTTTGTTTTATCTACACTAAGCATTAGATTCGCAGGCTATGCTTTAAACTTCATTTATCTACAAATGCTTCACAGACATATCTAGTCCCACACTATGATTCCGTACAATTTATCCATGGTATACACAAACATAATTACACCAACACCTACGCCGGAAATAAAGATCTCAATTCATCATTTAAACTTGTGCCCCGTTGTAATTCAAACCCAAGACCCTTCGAATAGCGGATACTAGAGAATATTTAACCTTTATAAAAAATCGGGGTTTTGCTGTGTCATAGACACGAACGTGGGTTTTACGTGCATTTTACTTCCCAGCATGCTATGCATGAGCTAGAGTCCTCACACGACGTACTGAATTCTTTAATCATTTAGCTATTGAGTGGTGTAATCAAATTTGGATATAAATGATAGATACTAGAGATAAATGATAGCTGTAGCACTCGATTATCATCCGATCTCTGTTTCCCACTACGGAAGCAAATAAGAAGACGTATTCACGTGAAAACTCTCGCTTTAACCTGTCATTATATCTCGACTGACAGCGGCTGAAAAACACAAACCTTACGGATACAGATGTTTAATTAACAGAACACTATTACGGCCAGGACACAGACAGATAAAACGAAATAATAACACGACAGAGGGGGAAATATATCATTTTTACGCGGCGGAGGTGTGGTATGGGTGCATCGTAAATTATTACTTTCATTGTTCCGAGAATACGACATCGGGGAAAACCACCTCAAAGGAATCAGTATTAGAATGAATCATAAACATAAGAACATTGAAATGCAATCAAATAAACTTTTATTTTAAACAACGTTCAATATGAACCGTAACGTGAAGGTATAGAGTTGAAATTTGAATGTTGATAGAGCTGCCGTGATTTCAACAAGTATATTAGAATAGTGAAGAAAATGTCGATAGGTATTCGTTGGAATGACAGCGCCCGTTTGAATGGAATAAGGGCCGCCGTTTGAGTCTTTGTGATGCTGAGAACTATTTGTTGTCAGCCGTTCCGATTATCGATACAAAGCGAAGCTCGTATTCAAATGGTAGCGTCTAATATTTAAAAGCAGATTATGATTCGGAAATAGGGGAAATTAATAGCAGCAAATATAAAATAAACCAGCGTAAGTTTAAATCATTAGATTCCTTTAAAATGTTGTACTTATCTACATATATTTGAAACAATAATTGTTTACAATTCAGTTATGTATATATTTCAGTTATATTCAGGTTATGAACTATCTGTGCATCAAATTTTGTCCAAATCCGTCCAGGCGTTTCTACGTTGATTAACAAACTTACACAATTATAATATTAATAGGATTAGTAGCTTATTTGATCGATTAACTAGTCAAAAAAGCTTATTGATTATAATAAATCAATTAGGCTTTGCTTTTAAAATTATCACAATAGTGTTCTCAAAAAAAAGTTAATAAAATATTTTCAAAGTTACTTTTTAATTTATCAAAAACAAATAATGATAATAACGAAAATAATGTTCCCCTTTTATTCCAGTAACTTATTAAGCTAAATCAAAATTCGCTTACCCTCTAGCTTGTAGTAAAGCTGTAACCTAACTGGTTGTTAATATTCACTGTCATTGCTAAAGCTAGTTACGAGACTGGTATGTTATTAAACAAAAAGGCGCCAATTATAAGGCTCCGACGGACAATTACTGCGGATATCGGCGCGTTGTATGGGCGCCAGGCGATTGCACTTTGATTGATACGGCGACGAGAGGTAAGTATAGGTACGTACGTACTAAGACATTGATATAGGTTTCATTAGGTGGTACGCCGCCGCCCGGGGCAATACCACCGCCACACCCAATTCTACCGTAAAGCAAATTATTGTGTTTCGGAAGAAGAGTGGGGCTGGAGTTTACTAAATATGACCATCTTAGTCCTCAAAAGTCGCTACACATCTATTTACGATGTCAGGTAGGTAGCGCAGCCGGTTTTTAACAAAAAAAAGGCACCTTTCGCATCTTTTTTGACAAAACCAATGTCATAGTTCGTAGGATATAGTATGTACTGCCATTCTTATACAAAGCGCATACATATGTTGAAGCGTGTATATATTGCTTGTGTTAAACGGACATTTATTACATTCTTATTCTTACATTGTTTCTAAACAATTTCTGAAGTTTATTTAAACCATACTACTATTGTATTCTACTGTTTCCTTTTCCTTTTAAATATCGTCTGTCTCTCAAAGTAGAATTTTCCCGTCACATTTTCAGATAAAGCTCCTCTACTCGTATCTGTTAGAAGTGTTGGAGCGTAAGCCCCGTTGCTGCAATGCGGTGGCTGGCTGTGCAGCATGTCACACCAATGACTACGTACACTTGCTATTCATAGACCTTGAATGATATAGTCTTTTAACTACTACGTACATTTGCTGAATGTTCGTCCATTACTAATCCAATACCATTTTTAAAATAGTTTAAAGTGTTATTTTTATGATTAAAAGTCATTTTATATCAACACTGATATTTTGATATAATAACATGATATGATTTACTGATATTTTTATTTATGACATTTTTTAAAAACATAAAAATATAATTATTTTTAAAGCCTTTTTATATTCACACTGTATTTTTATAATAATACAGCGAGTTTTAAAACTACAATATATCGCTGTTTTTTTTAATTTCCTTTTTTAACACTAAGTGCTTCTTGCATAATATTTTACATGGATTTTATAGACGCTTTTCATTCAACTATTAAGGTAGCAAGCGGCCATGGAAACCACCTGACCTTAAGTGGTCACTACAACCCCTTAATATCACTTTTCAACCCCAAACAGTAGATACTATCTGAATACTATTTGAGCTCGTACACAAGTGCATTGGTACTCCTAAGAATTAAAATGCTGCTAAGATTTAAGATTATGATGCGGATTTTTTATAATTTTTATTTTTTTTGTATATAGTTTTATAATGTAAATACACAGTATATTTATAATGTAAATACAGTTTAGGATAGTTTTCGATTATATTACCATATTGTTAGTTTTGTAATAATTTGTGAATAAATGAAACATTATTCGTAGATGCTGCCTCATATTAACACTATATGAAACAGAATATGAACTATATAAATAAAACACTAAGGGCTTGCAGTCAAAGAAGCTATATAACATAGAATTAACCACGCCAAATGTACCTGTCGTTATAAATAAAGCAAAATTAGCGATACACATCAAAGTATACCCGTAAAGCAATCGTTGTCGCCATCCAGGAGTTGTAGTTTCATAACTCCATCAGGCAGTAATAAATGGTAATTTAGCAATAAATCTGCAAATGCAACGTTCGGGCCGGCCGCTTAGTATGCTGTTGGTCAAAACAAGTGTATTCGAGTACCGAGTACTTGCGGTGACGTCACCTGCGTGGGAGATATCTAGGTTCAATACTAGGAAGGAATAAAATGTATTGGATAAAATAATTTTTTTCACTTTGTATTGTATGAAAGTTAAAGGACATATATATGTACATACTTAACACTCAGATTTTTTACTAACTTTCTTCACGTGAAAACTTTAACTATGTTACATGGACACGATACGATATGAGAGGTATCACCACCACACCCATTTCAACCGGGAAGCAATAATACTCTTTATTTAAACCAATAGTATAATTTGTATGTCATATATTAGCTAGTAATCTACGTAGGCACATACGTTTTATGGAGATTTAGTACGATACGAGAGGTATCAACACCCATTTCAACCGAGAAGCAATAATATTCTTTATTTAAGCCAAGTACGATTTCAATATTGATTTTATAGCAAGCAATAATATGATTTGTTCAAAAACCAATACGCAATTCTTTATTGATACCTTATAACATTTTGAAGAAAAATATGAGACGATCAAAACGACCACATCAATTGAATCTGTCGATGATGTCACACGTTGCAAATTCGTGACAGCACGCTAATTTAGTATATGCCGTAAACGTATATTTATAATGCTTAAGTCAGAGAATGCCTAAACTTCCGTTAAGTAACTACGAAGTTTATCATTCAGTTACTTAATACATCATCGCTAAAACCAATATGGAATTAAAACGTGATAAGACAACTCAACTTGAACAAAAATTAGAAACAAGAAGTTTAAGACTGAGACTTAACAGGCAGTATACGAATACATACTTGAGTTATAGTACAAATGATAGGCAAACTATAAAATCTTTAAATGAAAGTTGATAGAAATAAATGAAAGATATTTGACAGATATAACAGCTCTAGATTAAATACGAACGAAAAACGTTAACGTTAAAGACATTAAGAGGAGTTTCATTTATTATTACGAGTATACGCGATTATATACAGTACAAGATAAAATCTCTTAAAGACAAACCGAGAATCCAACTGTTACGATATTAAAATGATAAAACGGTTTGAATAAATTCTGGACCTCTATCAAGGAAGGGAATAAAGTGAAGACCCGACGCCGAAGAAATATTGGCCCCAAACGTAACACGTAAACTTCACTAAGACAACAAATTGGCTAACTTTTTCACGAGTCTCGTTAGGCCTTGTCAGTTATATGGGGCTGTAATAGACTGGCGTAAAATTTACATCCCCATATCAATTTTCTCTTTTATGACTTTCTTTCAACAAGATATAGGTATACGCCAGCCCGTTTGGATTATAATATAAGAAATTATGAGTTCGTAAAAAGTACCGAGTTTTTATCCCATCGAAATATTGTGTATCCATCAAATTCAATTATTGCAAAAATAAAAAGATTTCTGAAAATACGTCTGATGAAATAAAAGAACAGCGAGCCCTAAAACAATTCCGTTCAAAATAATATTTTCTGCTGTTGAAAATGTTGTCCTCAATGTTATGGAAAATTCAAAAAAAAAATTCAACCAAAATAAATTAATAATAACTTAAATAACTATGGTTTATATTGTTTTCTTTTCCTTGGGGCTGTTTTAGTACAGCTATACGGACAACTATATGGAATCAGTCCATACTAATATTATAAATGTGAAAATGTGTTTGTTTGTCCTTATTGCACGACTAGTAATATTTTCTGAGATAGATGGAAGGCTGCAGACATAGTAACATAAGATATTTTTACTTCGGGAAATTATCACTCCCACGAGAAAACATGTTATAATATATCCCACCACCCACTGATGCCATATTTTACAGAAGCTAGCCAAATCGAAATGATGTTTCTCATGAAAAATTAAACACACACACACACTGTGTGAGACTATATACCACGGTCTACGATAGCAAAATTGCGGGCGGAAGTTAGTAAAAGATAAAATCAAAATAAGAAATATAAAATTTACCTGCAAAAAGCAAACCTCATTAGATCAATCGTACTTGATAAGGCAATGAAATAATAAAAGAGAACTTAATTGAAACCTAGTTCACTACATTAATATGTAAATGTATATAATTGAAAGTGTTAAAAGTGACGGATCGAGTTAGGAAGTTGTTCAATATTTAATTAGTCGAGACAATTTATTCCCATTGCGCTGTTTACGGAGCCTGTTTCACTGTCAAGAGTCTTGCTGATGAAGTACCTCGTGAAGCATAAAAGATAGACAGAAAAAAATAACATCATTTGTAAAAATCAATAGGTTAGGTACGAATGATCCAATTTAAGACTCTAGAGAAGAAGTATAAAATAAATTTAAAGTCAATAACACTTCAATAAAACTATATTAGAAGAACATATTCGTTTCATATGATAACAAATAAAAAAAGTCTAACCATTTTCATATTGAAAATAAAAACAAATATAGTCTCTATTTTATCGTTGGCGATGGTAACAACCAGCAAATAGAGGCTTACAAAATTCATGACCAGTCGATCTTATCTTTATGGTTGTCCAACGAGTTTAAGGAAAAGTAATATTAAATTTTCAATTAAAGGTTTCATATTGCAGTATATTTAATCACGAATCCAATACCTTTAAATAAACAGCACGGGTCAGGATTACAATGTCTCTGTTACGACGGAATGGGTCGTAAAATCGAAGATTTTGTCAATGGAATCGCGGTATGGTCTTATTTGGTCAGTGATCTGGTGTAGGCGTCGTTTATTGCTTAAATTTTCGTGCTGGGCATTGTTAAGAGGCGGCTGATTTAGTGTGGTCCCTTGTAATGGGTGTGCGGAAAGTAAAACGGACAACTGAGGCAGTTCGGGTGCTTGTGGTAACTGAAGGTATGCAAGTATAAACGACGTGGGAGTCAAACGGAATACCTGATTAGATGTAGATAAAAAATGAAACATGAAATGCATGAATGTCGATCTGATTCTAGTAAACGATGTTGATGACAATATTAAGAGCCATAATGCTTATAACCGTTAGACAACTTTGTATAATTGTATGCATATGAGTAATATGCAGATGGAACTAAGCACGTACTTTAGTATTATTATGACTTTGAGGTTAACTGTGAAATTCATGATTAGTTTTCTGCAGCTTGATAACACGATTAGTGGTCCGGAGCAAGAAATAATTTTGAGATTACGAATATTTTGATGTAACAGATATAAATGTATGTACAGATTATATGCTATGACACATTATGAGTTGATGAAGTGTTATAGTGGTATTAGGATCTTTTTGGAGGTGTTAGAATTAAAATTGATCAATTAACTAGAAAATATGTACGTTACTCATATTCATTCATTATTCAAGTGAGAAGCAAGTAATAATGTTTCTTTACAAATAGTAATTAACGTAAAACACATAAGACAAGTAACACGTAATAAAAAATGCTGTAAATACAGCATAGCGTAATTAACTGCAACAAGTATTTTATACCGAATCGTATGGTAAATGCTTGTGAGATCAGAGATTGCGACTCAGTTGAGACGTAAAGGTTTAACTTGTTTGCTTAGATTAATATTAATGCCACGACTATAGCACTAGATGGAAACAGCGAAATCGGTTAACTATGTTTTACTTTGAACAGAATTCAAAGTTACAAAGGTTAAGAACATCAAAAGTATGTATCGTGGTTAGTTTGTTAAAGTGTTATTTAGACATTAGCGCACCACTGAAGTCGAAAGATTGAATTTCATTTCGACGATCGAAAGTGTTTCATTTCTAACCCTAATAGAATAGTGTCTGCTAAAACGAAACGTTTTACGTTGAAAGCTGTTATTGCCAGTGAAAATAATAAAGCGTTATTGAAGCGTTCCGAATTTGAGGCACGTCTCCCGTTTACACCGCCCTGTTTATTTTAAATAAGGTTTCGTTAAGTAAAAGTAAACCCGAGGGACTCCGGTGGCCCACTGAGCTGAATGAAAAATTAAGAAATACTTTTTTATTATTTCTTACTCGGGATTAAAGACTTTTTGCAATAAGAGTTTTAGATATTTAAGGCACAATGACTCGTTACAGAGATTTGTTAGAAAAAGGAAAATTCGGAATAGCAGAATAAAATATAAACTCTGTACTGACAAATCTGTACCAATCGACTAAAATATTAATAAAAACCGCTTTCTAGAAGACAAGGAGGAATCTGACACAAATATATAAAAATAACACAGATTTATGATCTTTGCCATCACAGATCATTTATTCCGAAAAATAAGAAACAATCACAAGCACTCATTAAAATCGTATCAAATTCATTAGAAATCAGACCCGTCATTAGACAGAAACAAAATAGCCCAAGGGTTTACAAGGTGCGGTTGATTAAATTAGCGATAACAAGATGTTCATTTCGGCACCGAACGGATTCCTCGACAACAATCAGTCAAACGGGAACATTAGGGACGGTTACCCCAAAACCATTAATTATTCAACGTCAATTCCTTGAGAATCAGATTCGGGTTCCGCTCGAGAATTAGAATTATGACGGGACAGAAAACAATGAAGTTGCGTGTGGAACTTAATCTTCTATTTCATTAATTCTATGCTCACATTCTCTTTTGTTTCAATCTCAAACTATTTAAACCTTACTTGAGAAATACATGTTTCTATGTAAAGACTAAGCAGTGCGCATTAATTAACTACCTATATTCTAGCATTACTAAATAAGCCCTGTTATGCTTCATCTTAGCCCTCTGAGCTAGTACTTACCAACGGCTTCACAAAGTTTGTAAGCTATTTTCTATCAGCTTTATAATGGGAGGCATTCGGCAGGTAAGACACATATGTATACAATAAGATTAGCGAACGTCAGAAGACCCAAACATTTACTGGAAAGTCAACCAGATGTCCACAGAAGCAGAGGAAGCTAGACCTATGAAAAAACAAGAATATTTTGCACGTTCATGTGCAACATTGAAAAATATGATCACTGATCATAATAAACTGTTGTTCTGCTATGATAGTGTAAAACGGCGATGAAGAGCCGATTTCCCTGGGGCTAGGCAGAATCGATAGCTATTGTCATTCCCCTTTCGACATTAAATTATATGGAGGGTGGGTTCCGTCGCTGCGACATCTGCCAAGTCGATCGGCTTTGCTTTTATCAATATTTGCCTATTTGATTCTAGAGCAACGTGAACATGGTAGAAAATTGTGTTTGTTGTTGCGAATGAACCGTGTACGTGCTTGCAAATGTGTTGTTTTGCTCCTCATATTTTGAAAGTGGGGTAGTTCATTATTCCCGATATGGATTTTGGTTAGGTTTAAGGATAATTGTGCTATTCTTGGCTTCTGTTATATCTTTTTTTATAATGTAATAGAGAACAAAATAATATACTACTCTGTAGCAATAGTGGACTCGAACATCATCGCATACCTCATTTTCAGAACGTGCTTATATTGCTTATACCGCATACTTGAAAATTATCTTAAATTTTCTAAAAGGACTGCCGTTTAAACTCGTCACCGACATTCCTAGGTGTTTATACAGGTAATCTATATAAACATCTTAGCTTCTAAGATGCTTCTCGCATGACGTTAAGCTTCTTCAGTGCATTATAAACAGCAAGATATGTAATCTCACGTATGAAGCTAACCTCAGAATGTTGATAAAATTAATTGTACCTACGGTCATTTCGTTTTATCGAGTTGTTTCATAGCGGCGATAGGCGAACATTTTAATCACCTCACAAAATTCAATTTTGTATGGACTGTCATTTTTACTATCCTTAGCATATTAGAGTAACTTCAGATTTACGACGGCATTTTCCTTGAACTGAAAGATTACATTAAGACATATGAAAAAAATGATCTTACGATAAGTCCACTTGCAAAACTTGATGCCAAATCTATATTCCAGTCAGACGTGTTAGCAAAACATAAATTTTTTAAATTAAATTTTCGTTTCTCGCGAGTGGTAAAGCAAGTCCATTCATCATCAACAAGCAAGCCCATTAGTTACATGAAAAGATAATTGAGTAAATTTTATCAGCCGGATGGTCTACAAGGTCATTTTTAATAAAGGAATCCTTTGAATATTCCAGTCGCTTGCAATCAAGGTCAATAACCAATGCGAAGAGTATATCAAAAGATTATAAATAATTTACTTTGTTTTTTAAAATATTAACTCATATTTTTTTTTTTTTATTGCCAGCAGTGATAGCCTAGTGGTTGGATTTCGGCCTACCACTCCGGTAGGACCGGGTTCGAGCCCCGCACGCACCTCTAATTTTTCGATGTTATGTGCGTATTATACAATAATTATCACATGCTCTTCGGTGAAGGAAAACATCGTGATGCAACCTGCATGCCTGAGAGTTAAAAAAAAATCTCGGAAGGCATATGAAGTCCACCAACCCGCACTTGGCCAGCGTGGTGGACTGTGGCCTAAAAAAAAAGAGACCCGTGTCCAGCAGTGGGACTATGATGGGTTGATGATGATAATGACACACTTAAATAGATAATTTTGCACAGACACAGAACAAACATTCGTGCTCATCACATATACATTTATCCTGGGTGGGGGTCGAACGACCACCTCCGGCTTAGCTATCAGATTCACTTAGACTTAGACCACAGTAACCACTGAGCTATTGGGATTTAGCCTACTTATAATTTCAACCTAATTTAGTTTGTTCGTAATACCATGATTGAACAATTGAACTTTTACATTGTTTAACGAATAACTTTTGGAGTTAATGTGTTTTTTATTACGAAGGCAATGTTATCTAAACATGATCCAATTGACCAAATATCATGTGAATTGTTTTCTTTTAATCTAAATATAACTTGTTTTGAAATCGGTTCTGAAACAAGACAGAGTAAATATGAATAAACATACCACAAATATTATCTTATTGTTATTATGTTACCCGTAGGAGGCACGTCTGAAAATAAACTTATAAGGCCTTATTATATTACTTTATTAGCTAGATCTTGTGAAATCGTCCTTATGAATGGAGATGTATGTTCACTTTTTGTATAGGGGTTAGGTTTTCATTTAAAAACCTCTATTAGAATAAGTAAAAAATTAAAAGACAAAATTAATAACAACAAGGAAAAGACAAAACTATGTGACGTTAAAGCTAGAAGTAGAATTTTAAAATGGAAATGGGCTGGCCATCTTTGCAGAATGAATGACAAAAGATGGACTAAGAAAGCAACTGAATGGGTACCAAGAGAGAGAAAAAGAAGGAAAGGAAGACAAAAGAAGAGGTGGAGAGATATCTTTACAGAAAGGTTAGGAA
>DWNH01001393.1:0-11517 GCA_018249895.1 Tiana niger | reverse complement strand
TCTGCCCCGCCGGGAATCGAACCCAGGACCCTTCGAATGGTGGACCGGCATGGTAACCACTACACCACACGGGCCGTAGAATATTTTATTGCAAATGTTGACCTAACCTCGTTATGTGCAATTGAAATACACTAGCCAAGCGGTTGGAGCATTTCATTTGGAATAGGGACTGCTGTAATTAGAACTCCCATTACGGGATCTCTTCGTCGCTCTCGCTGGCTTGAGTTAACCAATTACGGTAAAATTTCTATTGCAAACTATTATTACAGCGTAAGACGCGAATACAAATTGACGAAGTATTGAATATTGACGTGTTTATACTTAATTATGTAAATGTAACGCAATGTTTAAATAAAATGTGTCAATGATTTGTTTTTATTTAACTTGCAATGTTTCTTTGTGCGGGTCAAATTCTGTTACTGAATTTTAAGGCAGTTACCCTCAACCAAGCAGAGTTATATTGCACAAATTTCTTTATGCTGAAAAAAAAAATCTCAAACGTTAAACTACCTAAAATCATTTGTGTCAATCATTGCGTGGACCACAAAATATTATTACATTGATTGTATAATTATAACATTAGAGAAAATGCTTATGATCTCTTGATATCTTATTGAATGGACTGGGAACAATACACTCAAGTTATTCAAATATTTAATAAAACTAAGAGCCAAATACCAACCAATAACCAAAATTATAAAATATGAGGTAACCCAAGACAGTGTCTAAGGACCCTTATTGTTAATTATTTACATCGGTGTTCTGTCCAATGTTGTCAATAAAAATGTGTCATTATTTGCAAACGATTGTACTATAATATTTAACGATAAAAACTTATTTTTTTATATTATATGCCACTAACAAGTGTTTTTACATAGTAAATAAATCCTATCCAGATTATTTTGACTTAAGTGATATGTAACATTATGGAAATGAAAAGACCAATTAAAAACGTGCCATACATGAAGAAAAAAAAACCATCGTAAGTAAATGTAGACAAAATTTATCTAAATATGGAACTTTGTCACTTAATTACGACGAAAAAGAAACACACCGACTCTACATACGGGATCATAATACGAGGCGCGATAGAATAATGTGCGACGAATATTACGGGTGACATGTCGCGTGGCGGCTTTATCGCAGTCTCGCACTGCGATAACATGTCTCAAATCACCTCATAATGCGCCGCTAGATTAAACACTGGGTCTGGTTGGTCCCAAGAGAAATTTGCTCATTAAAGCATTTTTATGTTGATAAAATGTACCAGTCGTGTTCGAGTTCGTGTGATAAATAAGGGACTAGAGTATGACAAAATTAGTATTCTGCCGGCTAAAAAAGGTTATTTCGCTTTAAGCTTGCGAATTTTGCATGCATTTCATTATTTTTTGGCCTAACTAAGTAAGAAATAATTTGTTAGAAATGTCCGCGAAAACATGCTTTTTCACATGATATGTGCTGTCATATACATTCAGATATGCTTTACAATCGCTTAGTATTCTAACCGTTGTTCTAGTACATGTTATGTGCATAATAATAATATCGTTAAACGCCACGGGCATTTTATTCGAACGGAAATTTCAATCGTGACTGATAAAAATACTGTCACATAGCCATAGACAATTGTAAATAGAAATACGCTTCTTTTTCTTTCTTTTCCAATTTCTGACAGTGGCATGTTACAAAAATATTTTATTTTTTGGTAAAAGAATAATTTTATTAATTAGTGTTTGAGTAACCTTGTGCTGGCATTAACCGACCCTCATTACGAGGAGGAGCTAATACATATTTTCTTCTATTCTATTGTTCTAGAAACAATTTTCTGATATGAAACCCTTTGTTGTAGTGTGGGGCAAGCAGCTGGCTGGACGCCAGTTCTACTACATGTTTCATATTTCACGGGATCAGCACAACTTACAATAACGGAAATACATTTCTTACTAATTTTTCGCATACAAGTATTGAATTACAATTATCTATATAAAATTTCAGAACTGACTGTGGTGTATGATTAAATTACCATTAAGCTATGAATGGTATATGAATATTTTTTGTATATTGCAAAATTCCCCGATGTCATTTTATTCAAGTTTTTGTAGAGCATCTTCTTACTCGTATTTAATTTAAAATTAAGCAGTTGGTCAATATAGGTGAAGTCATTCCATTGCACCTACAATTTTGATTGCACAACAAGGACAACAAGGAAATAATTTTAAAGATTTCGAATACAAAAATTGTAAGTTTTTAAGCTATAATTAATTAACATTATATTACAATAAAATAAAGAAAACATGTCTTTTCAATTGAATATTGAAATTTTTATTAATTTTCGATACTTAATTTTGTATTGTATTTAATAATTTAGTTAATTAGAAATTAGGTTTAATTAATTATGCCTTTGTATAACAATAGCTTTAAATATAACTATTGTTATTTACATGCATTTCATTATTATGTTCTGACTATTACTTACTATTTTGTTTATATGAAAAAATATAAAAATATGTTTCACATTACTTTTTATTGGTTTTGAAATGCAATCAAATGGAATGGAACCATTAACTAATAAATAATTCTCTTTTAAATAGATATTTATCAGTTTTTGCCGAAATTATACCTATATTTCATTTGCATTGATGATAAGTTATTCGAGTGACTCGAGTGTTTACAAATTCGCGCACTTATCCAAACAGAGAACACAAAAGAAATAAATAAAAAACTTTATCCGATATTTATGAGGCAATAATGTTTGAGTGGAAAGGAAGATAGTTGATATCGTGTATTGCATTGATTCGAGACCGTGGTTTTAATCCCGATGAAGCCGACAGTTGGCTCGAGGCCATCCTGTGGACCCGTTTTACCGTTTTTTACGAAACAACAACTCGGTAACGTGTTTGTGTCCGATCGTTATCTCAAGAAAGCGCTGTAAGTCGTAACGAGAGTAAAAAAACAATTTATTTTATCTGTGTGTCTTACGTGTGCAAAGTTACAATATAAAGTACACAGGGATAAATATGCAAATAAATCAAGTGCAAAAAATATTGTATTTTGTATAAAGAACAGTAATAGCCTAGTGGTAGTATTTCGGCCAAATATTTTTTTGGATCCGGGTTCGGTCATCGCACGCACCTGTAATATTTCGATATTATGTGCGTGATATAAATTAATTATCACTTGCTGTACGGTGTAGGAAAACATCTTGAGGAAACGCACGTCTGAGTTTTTCATAACGTTTTCGGCAGGCATGTGTCTACCAACCCGCACTTAGCCACCGTAGTAGATTGTGGTCTAAATCCTTCTCACTCAAGAGGGAACAAGGTTGATATTGTGATCAGATAAGTGATTGTGAATTTGGAATCAGACGACCGCGTGTTAGTTGTCCCACGATATTTATTTATTCTATTTTATTTATTGTATACTTTCGGTAGCATCCTTAATGGTGAGCTGATATAAAGAAACTTTAGTTTAGAAAAATGAAGCTTGCGTTTACAGACAAATTCTTTGTGAATCTTAAGAATAACATACCTCACTTCCGTAAGGTTTAAGTGGATCTTTGGAATGAGACGAAGGACTTAACAGACGAAGGATTTTACAGTAAAAACGGATTGAGGTTTACTTGGGATCCTTGCGTAAATAGAACATAAGGCAAGATTAAAATTTCGCAAATAAACGACATATCAAATACATGAAGTTTAGCTATAAATGTTAATTTTATTGTGTTGTTGTTTATGAGGTTTCAGTTAGTGATGATGTGTAAAATCACATGCATTTTCGTGTGGTATTTCATGTGGCGCTGTGTGCATAATCTATCCCATTAACATTGGTAAACATTAATTAGAAATCCGTGCATTCTAATAATCAAGCTTGTTTAGCAAATCAGCAGTTACATTATATTTTAAAGCTATCCATGATTACTTTATACGTACTGAACTAATTAACTGATGAATGGAAAATAAAGAAGAATTATAAATTAGGAATGAAATGTTAAATGAAATAAACTTAATGCGCTCAAATACTGTTGGCTAACCTTTGGCTTACTTAGAAGCGATGTAAGTGATCGTTTGATATAATTAATCACGAATACTCATATAGGTAACGAAGAAAGCTGTAAAATATTTCATGGTTAAGTCTTTGATATTATACCCAATATATTGATAACGCATTGGGTCTACTGTAATGTTAGCTGTAAAATGATGATAAATAAATTAATAATGTTATTAATTATTCTAAAGATTCGTAAATTTTTTTTAATAATATAATTTTACGACTAAAATAATAATAATTCGCGCTTAATTATTTTATTGAATTACTTTTAAAATTCACAAATAATTAATGGTATTAGTGCGCAGATCCGTCGAGCTACGTGGCTGTCCAGGCATCTACAATATGCTACGGCATCCGTCGCGTCGTAGAGCTTGTAGCAGAGTTAGTTTGCGCAATTTATTACCCTTGGGAGGATGCATATACTTCGTGGTATTATTCAGAGTAGATAAATTTATAGTATAATCCTCATACATAGATGAAGTTATTATATTGGTGTACTTATATCCAATAAAACGTGGGTAAGTAACCAAGAAATAGCGTCGCTTTAAGGTACACCTCATGACTTTATTTATGAAAATTTACATAGATACATTAGTTGGAAATTATATTAATAACTATGTCCTTCTTTATTTAATTATTAAAAACTAAAAACTAATGTTTATATAATCAATGTCATATTCATTTCGGGGATTTTGAATTTTTTGTAAAATATAGCTGGATTATACCTTATAGCAGTCGCTAAGACAATATACATTAAGACAATTTTTTATAATTATTGCTATATGTAAAAAAGGCGTATGCGGTATGTATACCAAAAATAAAAATAAACGTTTGAAACGTGCGCTTGAATTTATGCTAATCTGTGAAAATTATTATTCTTATACGAAAATTATAGTCGATTGTCTAAGAAACAGAAAAGTTTTTCTTAACACAGCTCTTTCAGGACTGTAATCAAAGAGTTATAGAGGTAGGGACATTTCGAAGGAACAATGTTTTTGTAAGTTCTTCGTAAGGATGAGCACTTGTGACGCGGATTTGGAATAACATTTACATTGATAATGAAACCGACAAGCTGTGGATGTTCTTTTATACGCTTTCTTGTGAATTATTCTTGAGTTACGCTAGACTATTTGACATGGTAAAAGGAATATGTTAACAAACTTTTTAACTCTTCTTCAGTGATTTCTAAAGAAAGATTTTTAGATTCATGCGAAATTATATAAACATTTGTTCAGTAGTTTTTGCTTGATTGAAGTATAAAATACAATTTTTTAGTAAATATTTTCTTATCAATGTGTATAATAAAGTTTTTTGTGTCGTGTTTTTCAACGTATTGAATTCACTCTAATATAATTGGAGTTAAATCAGATTAGAGAGTCAAATCTTAATCTTATTAAACTCATAAGATTATTCTAATAAAAATTATTAAAGATTCATTAATTAATGTAATTATAGCTCATTAGTTTATCCTAATATGTACGGTAAACAGCATAAACTGTTTTTTTTGTATTAAGACGGTCCGCCTGTTCTATCAATCTTCGCAGACAGCATATCCACCGAACCTTCGTGATTAACATCCGTAGGTATATATTATGTGCGTAAAATATATGCAAAAATGCTTGGCTCTTCTAACGCAGAAAATTTCTCTAAAAACATAAAAGCAAAAAATTTATTGTATTGACAAATGTTGGTAAGTGGTGCATTGGAGTGGCGAATTGGTTATCAATAGACACTTTTGTTTTAATCGTTGTATCGTAGCACAGATAAGCAGTGGAGGGCTACTTCAACAATTTATATGTTTATTCTAATCCTTCTATCTCTTCCTCTAATCTAATCTAATCTTAAGCTAATAGGACATGTTTTGAGCTTATAAGTACAGCAACAGATAAATTCACACCAGCCAATATATGTATTTCCTTCGTGGAAATCAGTAGAATAGATCCAAATATTCTGATAAACACTATAAACGTGAAAGTTTGTAATGTTTGTATTCGCAGAACGTTTATATCACTTGGGTATAGGCAGGAGGCAATTGACAACCTTTTGATAGACGCTAAAAGATCAATATGCTCAGATATTAGATACGAGATCTGTTATCATAAACTTTTCAAAGAATATTGGGCTTCGCCATAACTTTATTGCGTGATATTTTTATTCCAAGACGTAGTTTCAATAAATTTCTTTATTTATTTACTTTGTAAATTTGTTTGTAGACGGTATTGTATGTATGAAAAAAAAAACAGTAACTACCTACTACTGATAGAAAAAGGTATTTGGAAATTTAAAAATTCAGTCACTTATTTAGTAAAACATTACAGTGCCTTCATTGTTTTCAATTTATTTAGCTTTTCTCTTAGCATTCTTAAACGTACTATACATAACATAAGAATATTTAACACATAAAAGGAGCAATAACCACGTCTAATTTAACTACAATAAAATCAGAGTTTTTCAAATCAATTACTAACAAAGTCTTATTAGATCGATGTTTCGCTGTATTAGTGCCTTAACAAGTTTCAGCGAATCCTTGAAGTAGTCCGGACAATATTGACATACGAACACAGAAACTTAGCCCTCTTAATTATATAAGTCTGGCGGATTGCCAAAGACTCACTCGGCGGCTATCCGATAAATTTACTAGATAATTTTAAATCCAGAACTCGACTAGATTAATCGGTTTTGTAACACTAAATGTGCTACTCCATATTTGTATGACCGGTGTGATTTTTGTGAAATATATGAGACCTAGATGACCAGGTGTAGATTGACCGGAGAGTTACCATTATGGCGATGGTAAATACTTAGATGTGGTTAGCATTTCAGTGTCCTGCAGTAGTTACGAAAATTGGAAATATGAATCTGATCAATTATTTAGTGCGTTGTACGTTTGTTTGACCTTTTTTATATAATTAATAAAGTTGCAAACGGGTATGTGGGCCATCTGGTGTTAAGTGGTCACTGTAACCCATAGACATACGCTTGCAACTTTTGTGTTGACTCGTTGTGAACTCCGGACACCACACCCTTCTTCCGAAACACATTCAATTGTTTTACGGCAGAGTTGGGTGTGGCGGTGGTACTTCCCCCAGCGGTGGACTAACTAAAAAGAAAAAAAAAAGAAATAATAACAAAATTAAATAAAAATTGAAATCCTTCATTTAGGTGCAATATACAACCTCACTAGGGTATTACAGTGTATGCACAGTCCTATAACAAGCGAACGTAAGTACTTAATACGAATACCTTTTCGTCATAAGTCTCAAAGGGCACATAAAACTTTCGAATTTATTTTGTTGTTGTTCGTAATACTCGCATTATCATAAATTAACGCGGATGCTGTAACAAAGGTGTTAACATTATAAACAAGGTAACTCGCTCGTACCTCATTTATATTCAAAACAAAAGTATAGATTAAACCGAGACGTGTAACACTCGTATATTGAGTGTTCAGTGCCAAATTAAATGAAAATCGTGTTGTGTGTCCAAATATTGATGTACAATGATTTACCCGTCTTTGTTTAAATATATATATTAGTAACGATCTACACAACGGGAAGGTTACCCACGTTTCTAATTTCTCAAGGGTTAAGTACAGAAACAAAAATTGTCTCAAAAGGTCTTGTACCGGCGTCATATTCATTAATCTTTTCATACGCGTTCATCCATTTATCATCGCACTTCTCCTATTTTTCATGTTGCTTCACTGTTTTACTTTGTGCGTCAGAAAATTGTATGTTGCCGACCAAAGCCGTTATGTTATGAGTATTAATATTAAAGCCAATCATATTTCGTGTATGTAGTAGCTACGTACTGAACTGAGTCAATTTTACGAGTAAGTTTTTGAGATAATATTGCATGTTATCACTTTGTGCATTTGTAGGATTTTGTTTCTGGATGGTGAAAACAAAACATGAAAGCGAAGCAGAATCATGATTGCGGCCGTTAAAATATCAAAGAGTAAGAATACAATAGGTTAAAAATTAAGTTTGTGTTAATACAAAACTGTGACAACGAATAATAAAATCACTTATGTGCTAGTCTGAATCGGCCAATCTAGTTGCACCTATACCTTAGAATTATGTGTGTAAAGTATTTTGCTGATATGTAATGAATCCACTGTGACCGATTCCAACTTATCTTTGGTGGGCTATAAGAATCGTTATTCGATTTATCCATATTTTTTCTAAGAGTGCTATATGTACAAAAGTATTTCTATGGTACTTGTAAAACCCAGAACATCATTCGTACCGGACTCTCAATCAAAATCGCGATCGATTTTGAGTTCGGCTGTCCTCACGTTATTTGCTGAATTCGTTTATTTAGCTCAAAATTCCCTATTGTGTGTGGAGTTCATCAGCATATTATGATACGGTTCAGTAATATATACGCTCTGCATTACTTAATATATTCCACTATTTATTAATGCATAGGTTTCAATAAGCTTTAGTTCTTGCTTTAGGGAAACCTTGATTTACTACGTATTCGTAGTGGAATACAGCGCCCGCGTGTCTCCTTTACTGCCCACATAAAAGTTTATAGGCGCTTGTTGTTGGTTTATTATGTGTTAAATGTATTTATGTTCTCATAAGCCAAGCATATTATTCTAAATAATAGGATAAACTAAAGCTAAAATAGCTAGAATTATTTCAAACTTTAAGACAAACTTAAATACGGAGATGTTTTTAAAATTTCACTAGCGGACCTAGCCGATATCGTCCTGTCCGAACGTTGGATTGACTACTGGGTTGACTAATAGGTTCTACATTTATTTAAATCGTTGTCATAAAATGTACCTATATAATATTCTATTAGACACCTAAATTGCCTGCAATTACCTTATCAAATTATTTTTTGTGCCCATCACAAATGAATTGATACGTAAAATATATACATTAATTTATTATATCAAATACAAATAACACATTGATCATTGTCAAAATGGCACCGACAGAATTAATTTCTTGTGTTTAGATAATGTCTGAAAGTAATTGATTTATGATAACTTCTTTGGACAAATGCTCGCTATAAACGAATAAAGCGCAGAATGTCTGTAGGCTAAACATGTACATAGGATAAACATTTATTGATTAGTGGAACATTGAGTAAATTGGACATGACAATAAATCAAATAATAATGAACAAAGTATAAATAAGTTTAAAAATAGGGTGACGTTTAGTGAAATATTTAAGTATAATATTTGAAAACATTATATTAAAGTACTTTAATTGGAATAATTTAAATATGTATTAACAGTATTTGTGTGCAGACTTTTTCAAGTCGTAGCACTGAAACTTTAAGGTTCGGTTACGCCCCTGCCCGCAACCTACCTATGAAAATGTTAGAATATTACTATGAGTACCTATCAAAAATCAAAGAAGAATAACTTTAAAATAGCTTTCTTGTATTTTTAATCCTCACTTTTGATTCATTTTAAGATCTCTAAAAAGATTTAGGACTGTTGCAAGTTAACAAGGTTTCCTAAAGTTTCGATGCAATGAAAATGAGCCATAACTAATCTCCTCAGAATTTCGTATAGATATCTGCGGGAGAAGCTGGGTACCATTTATTTCTAGGGACAGACACTCAGTAATGCCGGATTTCTTACAAACTGCAAGATGAAATAATCGTTCGTATCTTCTTAGTGAAAAAGTCAAGAAGTTAGATTACAGCAATATTTCGTTTAATAATGAAAACAAATACAATATATTAGTTATGCTCTACACTAGTGTTAAACTTAATTACCTACTATCGTTATAGAAATTGGTAGGCATTAGATACTATTCCACGTACTATTACTGTACTATCTATAGCTAAGAATATACGCTTATATGTAACTCGTTATTGCGTTGGCCTTAGTACTAAATATATGTATCCTAGCTATAGGAATCTTTCCTATATTTCTTGGAAAGCAGCTTAAAAGTGTTTCTATTACTGTTCATATTCCGATGGCGTTTGTTAATATTTCTTAGTAATAAAATCCCCAGTAGCCAATTTCTGAAGTTAGTCAGACATGGAAGCATCTACCAATATGAATGAACCACCACAAAACAAAAACTCGTAATGAAAAACTTGGTCTTTCGATTGGATATTTTGTACGAGCCACGTTGCTTCATTGACGTGTTCATTTACGGCGGGTTAGCGACGTCTCATATAGTCCGTACGTGATGTAAGTGTAAATGACGACCTTTAACTGATCTGTATCATTGCCCCACTTGCTGTACCGTTAAACTTATTTCACGGACATATTACGTCGTTTATTCTTAGATACCTTTTACTTAGGTATGTTAGTACCTTTAGGTTTCTTTGTTCCCATCCCCTATGTATAGGGGGATGAAAAAGCTGTAAGTTGAATGGCACAGAGCAGTAGAACTTGTAACAGTTTATGAATTATTTCAAATGGAGGAGTGTAGGAGTGGTACCTTATGTGCATTTTTCAGTATCAGTTAAGAAAGGTACTAACGGTTAACTATTATAATAGTCACTAAGTAATTTCACGAATAGCCTTCCAGCTTATGTAGATTGTAATCGATTGTAAAGTGAAGCAACGTTTGGAATGGTCGAGACTTTGGCGGGTGACCGCTATGGGCAATTTGTCGGAGGTGTTATAGACAGTTTAAAAAACAATACTGCGATTGGCCACTAGTTCATAGAAACCTTTTGGAATTAGAACTCATCTATCAATTCTTAGTTAAGTGCCATCTGAATCTGTGCCAATAATTGGGACACAAAAAGTAACAGTAGTATATATCTATATAATATATAATAGAAAAATAGTATATACAGGTAGGTATATTAGAATACACCTATTTGCTTTTTTGATAAGTTTAGATGGATATATGAACAAACACTAAAAAGAATATTTTAAAAATTTTGTTGCAGTTATTCATCATGCAAAATATACTTTCAATAACAAATCAACAAATACTTCCCAATGTTTACTGTGTAACAGGCGCCTTTGAAAGGAATTAAAGAAATTTCTGAGAGTATGACCCTGGAATGTGAGGACTGAAGGAATGTCATGATCGGGAATGAGGGAGGTCCGACAGGGAATAAAACATTTTTGTCATTTCTTTGTGCGGCCCTCGACTACGACCTCGATTTTTTGTATGTGCTTTTCAATTATGTGGAAAATGTTGAATAGGTATAATTTCAAATGTTATAATTTTTAATTTTCTTTAATAAACCAGTTCCTTAAGAATCCTCTTGTTAAAAAATATAGAAAAACCCGCTGTAATAATATTATGAACACAACCTGGTAGCTATGTTTATTTTCCCCTCCTACTATCGGACAAGGATTGCAGTGTTGAATGCTCGCACTAAATCTTAAATTAGTTAAATACTTTGAAATTTTTGGTACTGTACCAATTAAATATTTCTCTGTTTCACGTGTGTCATGAATACATGTACAAACATACTAACACTGTCTATGCCGAGAATGGAAATCTAAATTTGTCATTTTAATAAACTTAGTG
>DWNH01001392.1:0-11518 GCA_018249895.1 Tiana niger | reverse complement strand
CATAGCACAGGCCTAGTTGCCTAATTTGGGATCAGATGACCGTGTGTGAGTTGTCCCAAGATATATTAGATATTAGAATATTATATTTGATTTAATGTGGAAAGCGGGGCCGTGAACAGCGCTGCAGCGCCTTCTGGTGGATGTCTTATATCTAAAATAAACGCTGACTTATGTATAATATTAATAACTAATATATGTGTGTTATATAGTACTAAGTTTAGATTCAAAGAAATTGAAAGAAATCAATTAATTTTTCTAATGTTCAGTTTTCGCGTTCGTTCCTAAGTATTCGGCCTATAAATTAATTGTGAAATAATTTTTAACATTTTCAATACTATATTTTATAAGCTTCATCGAATTTTAATAATTTTAAGGTACCTACCTACTGTATGCAGGTCTATTCTAGTCTTTTACATTAGTGTTATATTGTTTTTGTGTTATCTTTTTTAGTCGTTAAAATGTAATGTTATAAAGTTAATTTATTAAAAACGTATTTACTGCTATCCATAGCAGTCCATTGCTAGAACTTTTTTGTCACTTGTTAAATGTTTATTGTTATTTATTTATATCACTTGTTACATTTTACACGTGAAATACATTCATGTAGAATCTGTAAATACTTGTATACATGTTTTTGCCTGGCTATAACTGATAACAAAGTCCTGTATGCTGTATTTAGTAATAGCACAATATGATTTCGTAATACAAACCTTTACTTTGAAATGGACTATATCAATGTTAGCTAGTCAACTATCCTTTCAATGCATTTATACATTATAGGCGTGTTTCCTTCCATTTTCAGTATTACATTACAGACATATAATTTATGCGTTTTAATTCTAGTCTCTAATAATAAGAGCAATAAATATGTTTCACAAAAAAACTTGTTTTACTAACGAATGCTCAGTAATAAAATTTATACACAAAAACGTAACTAACCCATACACACAATGTCCATATTGTAACTAACGCGCTCATAGTACGAGTCCTGACTATAGTCTAGGTGTACATAACATAATCTGCAGTGGATGCACTTCGATATTTAGGTAAGTTAATTGGATCCCAGTAACTTGGGAGTACAAAATGACTCAAAACTTTTTTACCCAATACTACAGGCATAAATAAAACAATGTATAAAACTAAATATGCTTTATTTTAATTGTGTCAATATTCATTGGTCACAAATAAGTTTGCACTTTAACAACGGAACTTAAGTTACTCCGAGCTTTCATTTACAATATAAAATATATGCAGTTAACAACAACCCCTTCTGATTACAAATAAGTTACAAAATCATTTTATACACAGAGCACGTGACTGTAGGAAAGTAACCTTGAATCCCTATAAATATATTAAAACAGTTTACAGACACTATTACAAGGTTATTTTACTTGCATTCATTGGGGTCCCTTCTTACAGACCGGCTCGGAGAGGAGAGCGGGTTTTTATCACATTGGAAACAGAGTTTTGAGTAATTGTATTAAGGTTTATTTTAGTATGTGCACTTCTTTTGTCATTAGGAATGCTTGAACGCGCTTCGTGTGAAATAATAAGAGGAGCCGGCTTAGATTGCGTGCTTTTTAAAAGTTGGCGGTTCCGCTCCGGACAATTCTACGCGTATACGATCCGGTCTGTGTGAAAAGAAAAATGCGAGCCGATGCTATCCGAGCCAGTCTGTGTGAACGGACCCTTACACTAAATTTACACGTAGAACGCAATCGTTGATCATGTAAACTTCATTATACAATGCAAACTATATTCCCTCACAACAGTGTCCTATGGACAGTTTATTATATAAATAGAGACCCATGATCTAAGATTGCTTTTTAATATTAATGAAGGCCATCAGTTACACATTGCTTTCGGTTACTGCTAAGCACGTAATCTTTGCATTTCTAATCAAATTTCTTAATGAAAATTCTTCGACAATCTGATCTTTCGAAACACACGTGAGCCAAATAGGTATTGGATAAACAAATAATGATAAAGAATACTTTTAATTCACAACGAGGATTTAAATGAGTATGCGATAATTAACTTTTATGAATTTAGTAGCAACAATAAGTGCAAAGATCAATGACAGCGCACCGAGGGCTTTAAAATAATTAGTAATATTTTAATGTATAACAACATGTTCTTAAACTCTTAATAATTATACAAAATTATCATCAATATCACAAATTAAATACAAAACTCGGCTCCATACAAAACTAAGGTTTCATGCGAATAGAAATTTGCACAACTTAAAAATAATAATAAAATTTAGCTATTTATCGCATTTTCAATAAGTTACTTTCAGCTATGCCAAATCTGTACGCTGATAATTATAAAATATACAAAGCAAACACATTGTAGGATTAAAAAGACACTGAATATACAAAATAAGCTTGCAAGAAATGTTGTCGAGCCGACCAGCAGTCACAACCGTTACTTGAACTTGGTCGGCTCCACCACATTTGCAATTCAGTGTTAAACAAAACTTAACTGTACAAAAAAATAGCTGAACAAAACACGATACAAAATAAAAACAGTATTTATACAAAAGAAACCGTTTAATCGTCATCTCTTCCTGTGTTCTTTATAATCGGCTATGAAAACATTCTTTTATTTAAGATTTGTCTAAATGATCCTAAATCCAATGCAGGGACGGTCAACAACGAAGCTGAGTCTTGCCGCTGCTGTGGGCAAACGCTGTCCGCCGTTTTCATTAATCAATTCAGTCTATCCGGCGTACACGCTTGTGGACCGAGCGACGCAGTTGTTGATATAATATGGACCACAATATTCATTTATGTACAAAAAGAAAAAATCAGCCTTCATCTTCAGCGTTCTCTAGTATCAATTTCCTCCTAGGTTTATAAGATCGCACATATTCTGCACAACCTCACCCATACCTCAACCATAGACATACAAATCCAGTTCTCATCATCCACCCAATTATGTTTAGTTATATTATTGATGAAATTATTACAGGGAAATCATACAACATAACATTTCGACACCCCAGCACACACACAATAGTAAAGTAACCTTTGTCTAATCGTCAGGATGATAATTTATATTCACTTAGACATACTTGTAATTACTTTCGTTTACAGATTAAGCCATTTCTAAGAAACAAGTTAATTTCAAGGTGCTCAGTTTTATGGCTTAGAGCCAATGAAGCAACAAGGGATATATCTTAAATACTCTCATTTCATTAATAACTTTAGATCGTTGTCATAATTGTATGTACAAAATTTGATTCCACACAATCATACGTGGACGTGGTCGTATTATATTGTCATGGCGGTTGTTACAAACAGAAAATATGAATCAACTGTAACATAATCATACGCTTTACATACATATTACATAAATAACACCTCCAAATTACATAAAATAATCTTGATGCGGGTTGACTAGTTCATTTAAAAGACAGAATGCAGAAGATCAGTGTGATTGATAATTTTTACAGCGACAACGAATCGTTTCATGAAGTGTCTCCAGAAGCGAAACATCGCATATAGAAAATTTGAACAGCATTCATTAAACAACTAATATTCATCTGTGATGCCACTCGACATTAATTTATTTAACTAACAGGAGATAGAATTTGTAACGGGAATAGTAAAAATTGAGTAACTTTTACATTAGTCTTTCGATAAGATCTATCCGTGAGCTTCCCTTGCGGGTCGACGCCCGAGTGAGCGCTGCCGGTCCGCGGGCGAGAAGACACGATAGTGTAGGGAACGACGGAAGCCAGCTCTCGAGCTATCCGGGGTGCAGCCGCAGGGCGGAGCGGCGTCACCGCAGCGCGCGGCAGCGGCGGCACACGCGCACGGCGCCGCACTCGCCCCACGCGCTCATCTCCGAGCACGAGCCGCAGAAGATGCCGCCGCAGCGCCTGCAGACACACTTACTACTTACATTCGTATTTTTACATACGTTCTTATTGCTAATTGAAAAACTCCCTGGGCTCATAAATGTCCAATGATACTACAGTGCAACATGCTGGCCAAGTGCCGATTGGTGTACGTGTTATATGCACATAAGAGTACGCAACGTTAATTTGAATCAGTGATGAACTAATATGGTGGACGGTGGTGACCTGCAATGGTGGCGGCGGCGCGCGAGCCAGAAGTGGTTCCGGCAGTGTTGGCAGCGCGGCGCCGCGCTGTCGGGCACCCATACCACTCCGCGCGCCTCCTCGCCCACCTCCACCTCGCTGCCGCTACCACTGCTGCTGCTGCCGCTCGCCGCGCCGCTGCTGCTGCCGCTGCCGCTGCCGCTCGCCGTCGCGCTCGCGTTTCCCGCTATCTGGAGTTATTTGGTTATTTATTTGTTGTAAATTTTGTTATTAAATGTTTCGTGAGTGACACTATTCATGATAACTCAAATACCGGCTGCTTCCTCACGTGTATTTTTCAGTTTTGGCCGACTAGTCTCGAACCTGACCGAGGTTCTTCATCATGAGCTTCCGCCGATATTGGAGTTATCATGAATTGTTGTAAATTATATTACTTAAATCTATTCTCAATACATTAGTTATGATGATCATCTTAGAATAGCAATGAATTTGTGTATAACCTCATGTCAAACAATCCTACTTGAGGATCCAATGTAGACGCTTATGGGTTGCAGTCACCAATTAACATAGAGAGGCTAATTGACTACTATTTTTAAATGTTACCTTTTTAAATGTCTCATCCCAACTGAATCCGAGATATATTTTAAATTAGGATATTGAAAATCGATTACAAAATTACCCCAAAGCCAAATAATAAAAATGGTGAGTAGTGTCTATCTGTCTGAGTAGTAGGGTCTGTAAATAATTAGTCTAATTTTATTCAAATTTAGTATAGCAAGTAAGTACTACTGTATTTTGTACACCTGAAATAGTAAATATGGTCTGAACTAAATGTTTATATACCACCTTTGTACTTACCAATATACATATGTGCAAATAAATAATTTTATCATTTGTCTTCGGGTGCATGCGTTACCTGTGCATGGTCTGGCGGCAAGTGCGCCGCGTGTGCAGCGTGCGCGGGCGCGGGCGTGGCGGGCGGGGCGCGCGGCGCGACGGGGGGCGAGGCACGGCGCAACGCCTCCCGCGCCTCGCGCAGCTGCCCGCTTAACTCCTCCACCACTTTCTGACAACACACATTCATAACAGATTATACAACAATAGGCAAATAAATAAAAAAAAATTCTGTAAAGTTGAAGTTTTTATGTACAGTGCAGTACAATTCAGTTTGTACACTTTTAATGTAAATAACTATTTATATTAATCTGCATACTAAAACACAATTTATAAGAATGTTAAGGTGCAAAAATGCTCGGGGTGAAATGCACGCCGGCCCGACGTACAATCCATCACCTTTGTAACGTTTCGTACAGGATGATGTTAGGAAATAAATTGATTTATGGTAGATTTGGGTGTGACAGTGGTACTTTCCCTTGCGGTGTCAAACCATCTAATAAACGATTATCCAAGAAACCCGACTGATATCACTATTTTTACTTTGAGCTTCCATGACTTTCCCTTTTGAAAGTGGACGGCCTGTTTATTGCACAGCAATAAAACAGAGAGAATGCCATAATATCTTCAGGTGAAGTGTATAGAGTGCGGATGTGGGAATACTTTTGGGTGAAGTGTATAGAGTATAAGATGTTGGTTGGTAGATTCTTACCTTCTGATACAGGATGATCTGGTGTAGCCGTGCCTGCAGCGGGTCGGCCACGGGCGGCAGGCCGTCCAGCGAGTCTGCGGGCGGCCGCGCGCCTGCGCCGCACACGCACCGCACACCACCCGCCCCACTGCCCCCGCTCCCGCCCTCCGCGCCGCCCCACCACGCGCTCGCCGCTTCCTTCACGTCTACGCCGTCGCCTAACACATAAAAACCTTTATTATGTCTGGGAAAGAAGTAGCAAACGATCGTGCAGACTACTTGGTGTTTCTGTGGCCTTTGGTAACCAAACCATTATTTTGAAATTAAAAATTTTATGGTAGAAATAGGTGTGGCGGTAGTACTGCCCCGGTCGGCTGTAAATGCACTTTATATAATATTTATATTTTTTAATGTACATGTTTTATTTTAACGCCCTATACTAAGAAAATATTTTAGGTAACATTCTGGTCCAATAAATGTAATAAAAATAAAATATGCCTCAACTTTACTGTTTGAATTGTTGTCCTAAAAAATACGCCAACGAATATTACTAATCCTGTAGTGACAGTGAGGGGTCTTTCAAAAGTGCATATTACCAGTAACGACATAACATTCAGTGTACAAGAAAGAAATAAAATAATAGAGGAGCAGAAGTGTGGGTTACCTGCAGAAGCATTATGTGTAGCGCGATGGTTCTGTGTGTGGGCGTGGTGCTGGTGGTGGTGGCGGTGGCGGCGCGCGCACGCGCAGCAGGCGGCGCGGCGCGGCGAGGCGGGGCACAGCGTGAGCTGCGAGGCGCGCGCACCCTCGCCCTCGCTCTCCGAGCTGGCGCCGCTCGAGGACGCGCCGCATGACGCTTCCGCCTCGCCAGACCCCGAGCACGAGCCGGATCCCTCCACACCGCTCCCGCCGACCACGGACCCGCACACCACTGCCGAACAACTCGCTACGTCAGGCAATTTCACAGGTGCACCATTATAACATAAAAGCAGTCTGAACTGATAAAGTAGACAGAGTTTTCTTTTCTCACTAGCTTTCGCCGCCGGCTTAGGCTCGGTCTAGCCATGGCATTTTTTATGGTAACAGTATTTTAAGTGGTATTCCTAGTTATGAACTATCTGTATACTAAATTTGATTGAAATCGGTACAGCAATTTTGCGTGATTAAGTAACAGACATCCAAACATACAAACTTTCACATTCAAAATGTTAGACGGATATATGGGTTACAGCGTGTAAAAACGTACCAATTGATCACCCCCACCCCCCTTCAACATTAAATATCAAACAAAAATAAGCTTTTACATTAGAAAGCATATGCGCCCAGTCTCGAGAGTCTTAGAGAACAATCTCGATTTTTTTAAATTGATAACATGCTTAAATTTCTAAGTAAAACTCACCATTCAAATCTACTTCAAGAAACTTATTAGTGATATCGTCCAAGCCGTTCACTGTGCCATTAGTGACAGTGTTCCTGTTGTGGTTGGTGAGCTCTGAAACCACGTTGTGATTGGCCACGTCGCCCTCGGTCGAGTTGTGGTTGTCTGCAGGCGATGGTTCGTGAGCGATAGCCGTTTGTGGGGAACTCTCCGGGATGTCGAAACCGGTTGACGACTGGTTGCTAGACTCCGATATGGACCGCCAAGTGATGCTTATGTTTCGCGTTCGTCCCACTTCTCTCGCTGCCTGTAATGTAATAACGAGTGGTTTGTGTCAATATACAATATAATAATATTACCATGAAGCATAGTAGAGTTTGGAGTAGCGCTCAATAGGCAAAGAAATAATAAATTAAGTTAAAAAAATAATTTAAAAATTTTGTGTACTTTAATGTAAGTAACCTATATGTTTTGTTTATACAAACTTGCACTACAAATTGTGCACAGGATAATACACCTTCATACTAAGACATTATTTATGAATGTTATGTATCTCAATTATTATGTATCTTCTATTGTACATTTTCATACAATTAACGTACAGGCATTAAAGTTTAAGTATGGTGTGCTTATTTTATATTAAAATTGCATGTAAAGTATAATTAAGCTAGACAAAACTTGAATGTATGTAGCATCATTTAATTTTGATTGATGATTCTAAATAAATAAATAAGATACACAATATGTCCAGGCATGGACTGTAAGTGGTAAGTGGACCGAAAAATATAAACAAAAACATCTAAATTTAAATTTCAAGTATCTCAAAAAAATGTGCCAAAAGATTCGTTTAGTCTCAGACTGATTATGGTGATCCTGACAAACTGTCAAAAGTAGGTTTTGTAATTTTAGTATTTAGTCCCTACAATCTCTTATGTTTACCAAAATCTTTAGTCATGTTCCACTATTAGGCACAACTCTATTTAAAGATACAACAAATAGCTATAGAGATTATACACACAACAATAACACAGTATATGCTTACGTCAGCCATGCCTATGACATCAGTGTACGTGTCACCGAGGAATACCGCGGGCTCTTCGGGCGAGGCTGGGAGGTTGGGTAGGGCGGACAAGGCGGGAGGGGTGGCTAAGGAGGGGAGAGCGGGCGTACTGGTGACGGTGACCGGCGCGCTCAGCTCGCGCTCCAGCGATGAAGAGTTGCTGGCTAAGTCCCGATGGTGACCACTCTCGAAGTGCTCCGCGTGGAGACCGTCCACCTGGAATGTTTGTTCATCATTCAGTTTGCAATATTGAGAACGTAGAATTAATATCAACGAAAACTATTATCAAATACATAAATGAGTGACTCAGTTTAATGAGTGATTTGCATTAATTTTTATATTGAAACATCCTACTTCAAAACAGACAATTTGATAAACAATTTCTTACGCGCATTTGACGTATTGTTTTGAACTTCGATTGATTAATTATTGTCACCAATTTCACAATTCATTTTATTTAATGTTGGCAGTATAGGTATAAAGATATCTCATTTTGAAATGTGAAACTGAAAAAAACTGCAACTGATTTTGAAATTTGAACACTAGACTATATTAGCGACCTTAATGCTTTTACCTTGACGAGACTTGAGGAGTATGGCATGAGCGTCACTATATAATTCTTGAGAATGCTCCCATTTTTCCCAATAGAATATTACTAGATTTTTTCTTTTATATCCGTACAATACTATGTGTTATACCCCCAATGTATGTGCCACTCCTCTAATGTCGCGTATGTACACAGGTCAGCTTATATGTATGCTAGAAAGACATTGATCATTTACCCGGACCCTAAAATTAAGGTGACCCGGCTTTCAGGTTATTAGGCTTAGTTTAAAAAAGACACCTATTATATGTCTTGGTCGTGGTCTACGGCGACTGCTCTCTTCTCGCTCAAGTTAACAGGCGACGTTGACTAATTACCATTAACAATAATGAAGGTGGTCAGTCTACCCGTTAATAGGTTTAGTTTATACAAAAAACAAAAATGACTTTACCTAACATATCTATCGTGATATTCGGTGGGCACTCCTTTGGTGTCGCTCATGGTCACAGGAGACGTTGACTACTTATCAGGCAGGGCCCTATAATCAAGGTACCTTGTCTACTGTTTACTAGGCTTAGTTTATAAAGAGAAGACGACCTATTACGGCATACCTGGTCGTGGTCGGCTGCGGGGGTCGCGCGGGGTGGCTGCGGCGGGTGCACGGGATGCGCGGGGCGCGGCGGTGCGGAGGGCGCGGGCAGCTCGTCCACGCAACTGTCAGTGAGGCCGCGGCACTCGCGACGGTCGCCGTTCGCGTTGCCGTTCACTACTAATGATAGCTTCCTGCGTAAAAAATAAATGAAACAAAATTTCAAAAATGTCATTGCATATTTGATAGAACTTTTGGCCTAGTTGTTAGTGAGCCTAACGTCGTGGATTCGATTCCAACCTAGGGCAAATGTTCATGTGTTAAGCACGAATGACTGATGCGTAAAATGTCTATCAGTAGTCTGGTTACCATAGTACAGGCTCTGAGAATGACAGTTGAAGTTTTCACAAGATAAAAAAAATTTAAAAAATATAGGCATACAACTCAAAGTATAAAACAAAATTAAACTGTTTATTTCCTTTTTTTATATTTCGAAAAATGACATTTTAGCATGCAAAATGAGCAAAATCATATTTAAAAATAACTGACTATGACAATAAATTTCGCAACAATACTCACATGACATCAGGCGCTAAGCTGGGATCACTACATCTCCTTTGTGTTGTTCTCTTCTCTCCCTCATTCAATAAATTATCACACGAACGTGTCTTCGTCATCAATCCTAAAAATAGAATAATGTTTAGTACTTCATACGCTACTAGGTTTGGCTGGACTGAAGATAATTTCCCGGTCGCGAGGTCACAAAGTAACTTTGGCTCTCAGTTGTTAATTTAAACATAAATGAGCTAAATATTGCTTGCCGTTAGTGGGCGGTGAAGGCTCCAGTGCGGGCGGTCGCTGGCGCTGCGGTGGCGCGTCGCGTTCGGCGTCGCGTTCACGCTCGCCGCAGTACATGCCGGCCCACAGCTGCATCGCGCGCACGCTGCTATCCGGCCAGATCATCTGTTCAATCATACAACCATTATATAATAAATAATACATATACATATATATGCACATGTAAAAACATAGCAACGAGAATTCGTTCTGCATGTAAAACAAGAATACTAATGAAATTAATATTTTTATTTGTTTCATTTGTTTCATTAATGTATCAATAAATGTTAGTTAGATTTTTTCAAACACCAACCACCCTTTGATGCAACTGCGATGTTGTTCATCTACAACAGAATTCAATGTATTTCCGTGTATGTATGTATTGTATGTATTATATGTATCATATTTAACATTAAGGCACGCTTGTCAAGCAAGATGGGACTACAGCCCAGTGAGGTGCAGTGTGTAGTGTGGACTATGCGATGTGTCATGTGCAACTAGTTTGTTAAGGTAGGCGCGTAAAGGTGCGGTGTTGATGCGCGTGTGGTGTGAGAGACGATGGCTTGTTCAGCGAGGTGCGGCGCATAGAGGTGCTGTACGTGATGAGTGGTGTGGAGTGTACGGTGTGAGATGCCGACCTGCTCGGCGAGGTGCGGCGCGTAGAGGTGGTTCCGGTAGGCGGGCGCGCGCAGTAGCTGCCACACGTGCGCCGCGTCGGCCGCGCGGCTGTCGGCGCGCTCGCGGCCCGAGTTGCACAGGAACGTGCCGAACATGCACGAGTGCACGTGCGTTGCCAGCTTTATCTGCGTGGTACATACAACTTTATATAGCGATTTATAATATAATTTTATTTAGTTCAATCGTACGTTAGTCTAGTCTTGTAGGCTAGTAGATAATCGGTTACCAGGAAAGGATTATAGGATACACTTTTGTTACGTTTGTACAGAATAGAACTCTAAATTGAAGGTGGTACGATGTAATAATGGACTTAATTCTTTGAATCTGTGAAAAGCGACTGTATGCAGAACTCAGTTATAAAACAAACATTTGTTGATGATGAAAGTTCGGATAATAGATTTATATTTATAAGATAGATAAGAAGGGTGTGATGGCCAAAGTTATATAAATAAATAAATAAATTACTTTGATTCAATTTTAAAAAAATCTACTGAAAACACGATAAAAAATCTTGTATAATAATTATACTTACAAGGTAAGCCTCGTTGAACTCAAAGCTGCAAGGGTACTGCACCATCATCTGATAGACCACATCAAGCCACTGCAGGAAGATCGGAGAGCGTTCGTTGGGATCCTCGGGGCCGAACTGATGGCCGCAGCGGTCGCCGAACTTGTGTCCAAAGTCCAACCACTCGCGTTCGATCAGCACCCGAAAGCCCTGCAACACAATGAAAACATTATATTTATGTAGATAATTCAGTTTTTAGGGTTCCGTACC
>DWNH01001391.1:0-11520 GCA_018249895.1 Tiana niger | reverse complement strand
ATATATTTTTTTATTGCCGTTATTATGAAATAAATTGTTTAGCTCTCTACTATTACATATGTATGTAGGTATAAAACAAATGTTTTTAACATGTCGATGTCTGTTCAAAAAAATTTTAAATAATAGTTGATTTCAATAGAATATATACGTTTTTAATAATTGAGAGGTAACAATTTTAAAAATAATTACTTCATTTTATTTAATTGGTTTTTTAATTTATGTGACATATTTGATTATACATACAGATATTACGAGTACCTACATTAGTCAGTTCAATTTGTGATTACCTATAATAAACTTTGAGTAACGTGTGATGTAACATGAACATTTCAGTTTTCTATGATATAAAGTATTCTATATATTGACTAGCAGTAGATATAGATAAAGTGTACTTCAATTAGATATTAATAGGTACGTACCTACTACCGTTAGTCCTTTAAAACTGTATTACAATTTCAGTGAGTTACGGTACGACTGATTATTATAATAATAATTATTGTTATAGTATAGATACATAACAAAATCATACTTATTATACATAATTATTAATAACTAAATCATACAAATTGAAAGTTTTATTTAAGCACCTAAATAACATTCGAGAGAAATGGTATATTAATAAACATCATTGCAACATAGTAAATGGAAGAGCCAATTTTAATATGCACGTAACGCAATGCGTTCAGTCGCTCTGTCGAACAAGGCAGGTGACGTGCTCTCCAAAATACGCAGCAGGCTGGGCGCCGAGTGGGCACCTGGTGACCTGCCAGCCTCGCCTGCCAACTGGGTGAAGCGCGCCGCCGGCTGCCGCGACCTCACTCCGACCCACAACCCACAACCCGCGCTATGGTATCTACACTATCTACCATCGACCTCGTAGCTGGCATCAATCTAGTATGCACAGGTCAGTTCCCATCGGTCGTGTCTTACTATTTATAAATTGCATTTGCATAATATAGATTAGAACCTGAGTGGATAGAATACGTTAATGTACTTATAAAGTTAAATATTGCCTTTGTTTTTATAAGTCCAAAGAAACGAGTACTGTAATAAGTACTTGTAAAGTACCGCCATTGTTGGCAATTCGTACCTCCAATACCATAAGTCTATGTATAATAGATTATACACAATCAAGAAACAGATATCGTTCGGTAATTAAACAAAAACGGAAATGTAATTTCAATAGCCGTTTATTGAAGCTAACCTTAGCAGTATTGCCAGTGAATAACATTGTAATGACGCCATTTTGAAAGAAAGAAAACGTTTAATTTTGTGGATACTGCATAATAAACAATAACAGACAGAAGTACACATAATTCCAAAAATTTTAACACATGGTGTTGCTGTCCTACAAAAATTGGGACGTACTCAGCTTTTGCCGGCTCCGGCTGCTAATTTTCAGTAGATACGCCCATTTTCGCGATTTTGTCACTAGATCTGGCGACTTTTGATCCGCTACGACGATGTATTTTTGCCGTTTAACAAATTTTTAGGTTTTAGTGATTCCTAGTGATGTTTGGAGACACTTCTTATATAAAGAATACAAAGAAAATTAATAAGGAAATAGATTTCATATTTATTGCTTTGGTGATAAAATCTTTAGCTGGCTGGCAACATTATCAATTTCAACGTTATAAAGTTGGAACACTAGACACAGAGCAGTTTACTACTTAATGAGTGTACATTACCTAACAATTTTTATAATACTCTTTAACGTCGGCAAATTGGAAATTTATAATAAAGATAAAATTATATTTCTAATGATTTCTGGTGACTTATGCATAGAAGAATTTTAATCAATATTATAGGTGGCTTTGAAAATTAATCTAGTGATTAGTTTTGGTTACCTACGTAGTGTCACCGATCCGAAGTCGATTTAAAATAATACAACAATAATTACAATTTTACAGCCCACTAAAATTATCTGAAACTTTCCACAATCGATTTATTGATTATATAAATTGTTCTTTTAATACAGTGATTGTCCTGTTATCATTTTAATAGCCTGATAAAAGCAGATAACTTGTCTATACTTACCGTACGAAAAGCCAACGGTGCGTTATCATACCTATTATCAACGGTCAGCACTCATTGTATTAATGCACATTAAATATTATTTGACACATGTTATGTCAAAACTTTATAGTCAGGTGTATGTATTTATCTTTGTAAAAAGGTATTCTCGTGTTTAGATGTAAGCGACCCAGAAGCTATATAAGCTTTAGAAAGAAAATGTATACCACAAAGAAACTATTTATAAAATTAAAGTTAACTAACTACTTAATTACATATTTTAAGACAAATAAGTATTCCTAAATAAGGTTGTGTTGTCCGTTCCTCGGTAAGGTATGCCTACAATACATCGAACAAATAGAACCACGAATTTTACATTATCTCTATGCTGTAGTAAAGTTTTTTTTTTATTATTGTATAAAAGTAGATCTGATGATAAATGATCACTGCAACCCAATCCACTTGCAACTTCAGGCAGTAGCTACCTTAGTCCCAACTGACATCGCAAATAGATGCATTACTACTTCCTACGTACCTATTATAATTAGGCACGCAATTTCACTAGCTTCACTATCCGGTTAATTTAAAAATATATTAATAAGTAACAATAATTAGATGATAACTAAAATACCGCCTCATGTGTATTTTTCGGATTTGCCCGACTAGTTTCGAACCTGACCGAGATTCTTAATCATTAGCTACCGTCGGTCGCAGCGAGGTCGTGGTGGAGACAGTCTCAGCCGTTCCTTAATTATCCTTTAATAGTCACTCACGAAATATTTAATAACAATAATAAAATGTATAGAATTGGTAAAGATCCTAAACTTTTCCATTAATCCTGAACTGTATCAAATTTCACTATATTTAGTTTAGCACAGTTGTAATACACAGCTGACCCCTCCTACAGTTTTATTATTAGTATCGATGTAAAGACAGTTTAAATAAAAATGTCTATTGTAACTTTTGTATACATGCGAGTATATTTTATACCTACACTGAATAACGTTGATAAGGAAACATTAGCGTAAATCCATAACATTATTTTAAGGATACCCAATTATCTTAATACTCTATTAGAGAGAGCAGTGATAGCCTATTTGAATTTCGGCCTACCATTCCCGCGGGTCCGCGGTCGATCCCCGTACGCACCTCTATTTTTTTCTATATTATGAACGTATTTAAAATTATCACTTGCTCTTCGGTAAAGGAAAACATCGTAAGGAAACCTGCATGCCTGACAGTTCTCGCGCACTTGGCCAGCGTGGTGGATTACGGCCAAAATCCTTCTCATTTGAGAGGAGACCCGTGCCCAACAGTGGGACAATCATGGGTTAAGGAGGACCCAATAATCTAAACATTACAATACCGTTGGGGATTTTATTCATTTCAAATAAAAATATAAGCGCTATACTTCCTGAACTAAACAAGTAATTAAAAATGTAACCTTGATAATAAACGTAGTGTAAACAGGCGCGAGTTGGCAACCCATCGCGATGTGGAATTCTAATAAGATTGGCCCATTCCACTCCCGCGTCGACGTTTATTTGCTGCTTTGATGAAACTATTTAAAGCTACAATTAAGCAGGTGATAATCATTGAAGACTATTTTGAAATTAATCAATACTAGCGATTAGTATTTAATTATCTATCGTCATCCTTATATATCTAAACCCATCATGGTCCCACTGCTGAACACGAGTTTTCTCTGAGATATAAGAATAGTTTAGGCCGTGGAAGCCAGGCTAGCCAAATGTTGGTTTGTTGACTTCATACGCCTTTCGAGAACGCTATAGAGAACTCCTATCATGCAGGTTTTCTCACGATGTTTTCCTTCACCAAAGAGCACGTTATAATTTAATATACGCACGGTATTAATCAAGATAATAGGTACGCAGTTAGGAATTGCAATCCGGGAAACCGGATCCGGTAATCCGGAGGATCATTATTCACATAACGGATCCGGTACCAATCATTCAAACACTATATCCAGAGGTTAGTATTTTATGTTCGATTGTGGAGCGTTTTTGACTGAATCCGATGTACAATACCTACAGGCAATTAATTAAAATGGGACCATGTTCCTGATCATTCAGTAATATTCGAACACAAATAATTTTTAGATATGTACCTGAATAAATTCAAAGCATGGAACTTAGAAAAAAATCAGCATAGGATACTGCCGCGCATAAGATAGCGGGAAACCGCTAGATTCAGAGGGCACAGACCCTGGCAGGATCGGAAAAGCTAATAAATGGCGCTGCCATAGCCTAGATATATCCAGCAGTCCAGCTCCAGCAAATAGTCCAGCAGTGGACATCTAATCGTGAAGATACTATACCTATTCCATATAAATATTCCATATCAAAGGTAAGGATTTACCTGTAATATTAATCTGCCTTTCTCGGGATGAACTTAAAAGTTTAATATAATATTATGTAAATAAAAATGTCACACGTTGTCCCGGTCACGAGGCCGTGGTATCGGCGTCGGCACGGAACAACGTGGTCGCACTCTACCAGAGCGCTTTGTTCTCGTGCGATCAATATCAACTCCACGAATACCGGACTCCAAGTTCGCGTCTGCACTTAATGACTTATCGATATACTCATTAATAAATCAGCTGGTGGAGGTAAAGAACGTATACACACACCTACCTATTCTGTTATTGGGAATTCGAGTACTATTTACTCGGAAGTACCTACATACATATGTATATTGAATGCGATTTTCCAATTGGAAAGATGGAGGAGATGAAAAAAATATATTTATGTATGTTTATCAGTTGTCTGGTCACCATAGCATAGGCTCTACCTAGTTTGGGATCAGACCTATCGAGTCACTAAATATCAATGTCAATGTCATAAACGGAATCACTATACCTACTTGTGCCGTTTGTCGTTAGGGAATTCTGTTGTTTAACTTCGAAAACTAGGATAAGTAGGTACAGTGGTGACCAATGTGTCCACATCCAAAGTCAATAAGCAAAAAGTTTCATATTCACATTTTAATTTGTCGCCCTAACAATGTTACCAGCGAGCGTATCGAGGACCAACCACAGTAGTTATTTCGCGGAAGGAATGGGTGTTATCATTATACATAATTACCACCTCCTACTTCGCTTGAAAAGATCGATTTAAAGATTTAAATATTTTAAAACGGTTTAATATTATTAATTTAAATTCAGAATTATGTTATACATTTTCTGCTTTATAGTAATACATTGTTTTTCAATTATTTAAAAAATATATTATCGTTACATATTTACACGTACCTAATATGATAAGTCAACTTCTATTATTATTACGTATAATAATAGAAGTTAATGTTAATAGAATTAATAACACATTAATAATATAGATTTTTTTTTGAATTAATTTACACACTTTTTATTTAAAAAAATCGAATGACTTACTATGACCTAACTTAAACCTACGCCATTTATAGGTAAGCGCTATTGGGTCACGGTCTCACCTTTAACGCTTGGACACTCTCCAGATGTTACGAGTAACACTATCAAATTGAATGAACTTGCAAATATACATACCTATCATTAATTGGACTTTAACTTATATAAATTACTAGAAGAAGTTTGTGTTACGATATATGTATGTACCTACTCGTATTCCAATAAACTATGGAACTATATTTTTACCCTAAGAGTGTAAATCTAAATTTTTACACGTCTAACTATTTCAACTAATAAGGGTTGAAAATCCTTATTTACCCTTGTATAGGTATAATTTCTAATATATGTATATTACACCTACAAGGATAAATAAGGATTTAAGTACTAATTTTAAACGGCTTAAAAAAGGAAGAAGTTCTCAACTCCTCGGGATCATTTTTTTTATATGTATGTTCACCGAAAGTAAGTCGCAAATGTGAACGGATTCCGATGACTTTTTTTTATTCCAACCTTGGGATTGGTAAAATTTTACTTTTTGGACCAGTTCTGATGATGGGATCCAAAAGAAAAAGCATCAAACTCTTATATTTGCCTTAGTATGTGCACGAGAAATGGTGAACCGATTTCAAAAATTTTTTTAAATAAAATGTTTGACTTAAGTAAGTACCGTATAAAAATTTAAGTACCATATGAAAATGGTGACGGTTTGACCTTGAGGTTAGGAGATAAAGTACGGAATACCCAACCGATATCGATAAATAAAGAGTGATTCAAAAATGTTCTGACAGTTGTTCCTTTACAGAGACTCTGTAACAGAATCATTGCACTACCGACATGTCAGGACCAGATGATAAGCCCTAGAGACAACAAACGGAAATCAGTTACAAACGGTCGTAATCGAATAGCGATTTTGAAACATTTCTTACAAACCTTAAAAATCCTCACCTGGACTATTATATTATATTTTTTAAACTCTCAGGCATGAGTTCATTACGATGTTTTCCTTCACCGAAGAGCAAGTGATATTTATTGTATAATAGGCACATAACATCGAAAATTAGAGATGGGTGCATCGAACCCAGACCTACCTTGTCCTTACCGCACAAAATGTACCTTTACTATTAAATTTAAAATAAACCACGCTGTTTGTCTGACACTTATCTCGTAGGATTGGTTAGTTTATTGTCAACAACGAGTCACCGTATAGGCTCAAAGAAAGATTCCGAATAAGATACTTGGCAGGCTTTCTCACTTAGGAAACGGTTCACATAAATTACAACAGAAGATAGTCCATAAATGGTAGTTAGTATCTTAAGTAATACACTGCCATGTATTATTTAAGGTTAAGAAACTTCAATCTAGAGGACGCTACAACGGACGCTAGGTCAAGCTAAGGCCGCTTCCTATTAAAGAGGGGGGTATTCACCCTGTTCTGGATTCGTTATTCGAAGTATATATAAATTTATATAAACAAATAGAAAAACACTGTAGATATATAGACTTTCCTTCTATATGCGTTTCTTATCAGTGGATCTAAATTTAAAACCAACATATTTATAAGTTTTTGAAGTGATATGAAGTAAGCTAATTCGCACATGGCCCTGTGGATACGTTAGAACTTTTTAGCACTGGCAGGAATTCAGGACCCATCTGATACAGAATGTAGGTCTACCCATTCATAGCAAATAACAAGCATTTAATAACCAGACTGAAGCTAGACCACTTATATTTATAGTGGAAAACCCCAATTAAAACCGAACTAATCAAAACCTCCTCGGCCAAAATTGGATCAATATAAATTAGTAGCGACACTATGTATCGGAGTCGGCCCACATTTTAGATTAGACTAACAAATTTCCTACACACCCCCAAAATAGGTAATTTAATTTTTAAATGATATGAAATGATTGATATGATTGTTCGTTGTTTAAAAGAAAATAATTTTATTATTATTTTTTTTTTTTTTTATATTCTAATGTAATTGTATTTCGATGTTCAAATGCCATTTAACTCATGTCATCAATAGATGGTACTATTAAATTTTCAAATATGATTTTGGTGTTACAATTACTTTTTACTTTTGAATAATAATAGGTTAATATCGCTAAAATTACTTTGGAGGAAAATCTTGCAGAACTAAGGGTTGAATAGCACTCTGATCAACAAAGCATGGACTATTCCAGCGTGAATTATAACTGATGTATGACTTATATTCATTGTTTTTAAACTTCCAGTACGTAATCACCAGCCCTGACGTACAAGCTATTCGTTTTTTTACATCAAAAGGGTTTTAAGTATTACTTAAAAAAAATAACAATGTCGGCTAAGTCATGAAAGATAAGACATCTTTCTTGTACGATTTCCACACTAATTATTGTATTAGTCACCCACCAATTATATTTTTTTATGGTATCGAAAAAAAGCAGCGAGAACATCTATAATTGTGTCGAAGCTTCAAAACGATTGTTACAGGAAGGTAAATAGAAGGGGCCAAACGGTCGATGGGACTGAAGGCTACCTACATTTACTACAAATAGGTATTTGATTAACAGTGTTTGCCCATCCAATGCGTTCTCTACGAGGATCACACTACAGTAACATGACAAAACAATTATTGTGCTCATAATAGTATCGTAGTACACAATGATAAATTATTGTAAGTACAAGTGTTTGATATAATTTTTATATATGCAGGTAAGTAATTGTAAAGTAGGTCAATTTACATAACCGCTGTTTAATATATCAATTTCCTAAACAGAATCTAACAATCATTTTCGGTAAATTTGTAAAATCTTGTGAACAATTAATTTATTTACATGTAGTTTAAGCAATACCTACTTACCTAAATGTACATTCCTACTTTAGAAAACACCTTATTTAAATGAGAAGTACGAGTATAACAATAAGATCAAAATTTATAAAATGCAACACACGAAAGTGCACCTATTTAAAGATTAGATAATGGTGCCTAGGTATTTTATTTTTGTATTGTCTCTGTAGCGCAGTGCGATTTTACTTTTTCTTAAAATATCTTGAATATATTGTAAGAGACACATTTGTCTCACGTAGGTACCTATTGCCAAACGTCAGAATTTCAACTGAAGTTGCGAAAATGGGTCACTGACTGTCATGCACTTACACAAATCGATGCAGTTTTAGACCTTATTGAACAATATAAGCTATTAAATAAACAATATTCTAACAATTAAACTAAAGATCTAACTTTCACAACGTGTCACAATGTCACAATTTTTGATATGTTTGGATGTGTGACCATTTATCACGTCCGACCATTGACCTTAATTTATGCATCTATTTAAAACCACCTTTGTCTCAGTTCTGGCATTGTGTAATAGTATTCCTGAAATCCATGAATGAAAAATGATGATGTTTACCTCCTTGTGTGACCTTGATAAGGAGGGTATGACAACGAACAGAGTTTTCCAGTTTTCTATATGGGAGTCACGTACAGCTGTTCAAAAAATTGATCGTTGGACGCACTCAAATAAAACAGCCAGGGTAGTGCGTGTCACAGGTAGTTAAACACTTAAAGGTTCACAACATAAGCTGAACGCAGCTACAGACGGCGAATATATCGAGCGAGCAGCGGACACCGAGTGGTAGAGTTCGCACGCGATCGAGTGAAAGCTCAGCCGACCGGAGCGGGCCGAAAGGACGCGCGACCACGGACTGCCCGACAGCTCGCTGACTGCGCGCTGCCGCTATTTCCGCCCGCTCGCCGCCCGCCCCGCACGCTGCCGCCCAGAGCTTTCTCTGCGCTGCGCAGCAAGCTTCTTTCTTTCTGTTCCACTTTATTCTCGTTCTTCGTATCTAAATACAGGAATGGAAAAGATATATAATAATATGTGTAACTAATAATAATAAGGAAATTATATTAAGTATACATACATATATGTACATACATATATACATAAAGATTAGGTACGAATATACGTCTGTAATTCTTATAACTTCAAATTTAATTTCGATAATACCATATTCGTTTCATTCAGATTAACCAATTTAAACCGCAAAAAGCCTCAAGGATATGTATACCAGTCAGGTCCATAGCGGGTTGATGGAGATAAAGATAATAAAAAGCCCTTATCTATGCCACCCATAATACTCCCAACATGGTTATTTCTCAACTTCCAGCAACCGAGAAATACGACTATTCGAACCAGGAAATCACTTTGTTTTACTTTTGTTACATGAAATTTTCAAAGAAGACTTGACACATGAAGACAGCAATCCTTAAAACATTACTTACAAGTAACTTTAAAATTGTAATAAGCAGTAATATGAAGCTTTTACTAAAGACCTTTTATCATCTTATATTGGTCCGTGCTACAGAACCCATAGTTTTTCAAGGAGATCAAGGAGTTTTACAAGAGAAAATATATAACTTTAAAGGTACCTATATTTCTTACTCCGTCTTCATTTGCGCTTATTAATTAGCGTAACATTTGACCAGGCCTAAGAATTTTTTTATTATTGTGTAGAATGTTCACGAATAAATTTCGTGTAAGGTTTATAACAAAACGAAATGTTGAAAAAAAGAAATTAAAAAAAACAAGTCAAGGTAATGAAAAAAAAGCCTTGTGCATTATATGTGTGTGTGTATGTGCGCATGTGCGTGCGTGTGTATGTGTGTGCGTGCGTGTGTATATGTGTATGTATGTGTGTGTATGTGTGTAAGCCACGTTATAGCAGCGCATCTGCTATGTTTGCAGAGGCCAGGTTAAATGACTTCTACGCGATCATCCGCAAGCGTGTGGCATCAATGAAGAGCAGGGTAGCGGAGAGCACAAACACCCTCCTCAGCACATTGGCGTACGAACTGGATAGCCCTCTCTAGGGCAGCTAGAACGGTGCTGACACATGCGTGAATAGGTGTATGTGTGTCTAGCACCTTAAGCCTAAATTGTTTTTATTTTTATTCTGTTTTAATTTTTATTTTGCTTTTGTTTTGTTTGTAGAAGTAATTTTCTTACTAACATAGGCTAAGGTTTCTTATACTAACCCTTGTATGTTGTGTCTTGTAGTACTAACATAGCTATTAAGAAACTGTATTATTAACTAAACATATAGACAACAGTCTGAAATAAAGATTTTTTTTTTTTTGTTATTAAAATGTTTGAATCTTTATAGCTGGGGAATAGTGTGGTCGTTGATTTCCTTGTTACATACATACAATAATACACACATTGTTTTGGTCAGGTTTATCGTCAAGGCTTACATCGCTGTAATTCAACCTCGTTATTTGCTAGAATATGGGCATACAAAGATCTTATAACATTTAGTAACATTAAACATAACCCTCCATTCGCCATTTTCTGATTTAGTGGGACTGAGAGTTTTACGAAAAATCTTCCGCTCTGGTATTAAAAGCTTATTCTACTCTTAACATATAATTATTACCGTTAAAAATTGATAGGTAGAGTCACCACTCGGAAAAGTACCTGTTGATCACTATTTTCAATTTTTAAAATGTAGTTTACTCGCAGCTGCTTGCCGCACCTTAAACTCCAATTTTCAAATTATTATACTAGCCCCAAAAGGCACCAGTACCTACGTGTAAAGTGGGGATGTTTTTTTATTATCTTATCTTCCCCATAGCGTCGGCTGTCATTGAATAGGTCGTTCAAAAACATCCCAATATTTTTGGATTTTATATCAAAACGTCGTTTTTTCTCTGTTTTCAGGCAATGCAAAACTGCTTAGAACACGAAGGTAAATTTCGCCACCATCCACAAGATTATAATATTTATAATAGCTCAAGTGGGAAATCGGGCGGTCTCTAAACCAAAAGACCCCGGTTTGAGTCCAGATGTCTCTCCAGTCGGATTATTTTATATATTATTGGGACCCAGACTTCCAACTGTCTCTCGGTTAGAAAGAGTCACAGAAAATTGCAATATTCTCTCCATATCTCTCTACTCACACATGTGCAGTTAGCGTAAAAAGGGAGCATAGTAGACCGATTGCACGGTTTGTTGTTATAATTGAATTTCTGCGGTTTATAATGCGTTTACACAACTTTAAACAACTTTAGATATTGAGACTAATTTGATTTTATTATTCGAAAAACAAGTTGTCGT
>DWNH01001390.1:0-11520 GCA_018249895.1 Tiana niger | reverse complement strand
AACCTATGATGAATTTGTTTTAAAAATTTCGTCAATGCATAGTATAACTAGTAGTCAAGGTTAGTTGTTATTTCGTATTTAGAAGTTAAAAGAATGTGAAGCATGATTGACAACACAATTTTGTTGGGTTCTGTTACTGATGTAAATTTTAATACTTTCAATGTATAGTAAAGGACCTTTAATAAAAAGCCTTAATGGTATAAAATTTATGTTATGTGTAAGCATTTTAAGATGTAACAATTTCATAAGTCTAATCAGAATTAGTTTTACATAAGTTATCTGAAATTTCAACATAAAGCTTAAGGCTCAATAAGGCCCTTTTGCTGTAACTTGTAGAGTTTTGCAGTGTGTTTATGTTGTGTGTAGATTTTGTTGTAAAAACTGGATGTTTGTCTATTCCTTAAATTTACTTAATCTTAATCTGCAAATGTTATTGCAGGGGCTGACCCTACAAAAGACATACAAAAGCGTCGTGCTGGTAGTGTTGGGTAAGTTTTGTAAGTTTAAATATATAATAAGAACTGTAGTAGGCCTTCCCTGGTTATGGAGATTTCCTCATGCATAACAGTGGGATATAAAGATTATAAAATTTGCAGCTATTAATTAAACTAAGAATATATTGTTTATAATGCCTTATGTAAATGTTTCTGCTTTTTTGTTTATACTTGCAGAGCAAGTGCAAGTAGCACCTACAAATTGTTAGTCTGGGTTATATGTTGTTTTGTTTTATATTTATTAGTAGCAAAGTACATTCATTAAAATAGTTCTCCAAAAGCAATGTTAAAGAAATTTTGCCTATCTGTTAAAATGTTTTATTAAAATTCTCTTGTTGTCTGCAAACTAACATCTTATTAATTTTCTGATAGAAGCCTATGCAATATGTCATTTATGGATAAACAGATCAGATGAAGACGACGCAAGTGGCAGCAAATATACAAGGATGGAGGAGGACAATATTCAAGATAAGGAGAGATTTGCAAGGTACATTTTTGGTGTTCGATTGCTTAATGTGGAAGTATGAGGGCTGGAGCTCTCTGAATGAACCTAAATCTATAGTTCTAAATGTCATTGATATATCTATCTATCTATCTATCTTGGGACAACTCACACATGGTCGTCTGATCACAAATTAGGCAGAGCCTGTGCTATGGTAACCAGACTTACTGATAAACATACATAAATATTTTATTTTTTGTAAATACATAATTATATAGTTAACAATACACACAGAATAAATATTTGTGCTCATCACACCAACATTTGTTCTGGGTGGGGATCAAACCCTCAGCCTCCCATTCACTAGTTCGCTAACCACTAGACCAGTCGTTAAATATATGAAATATTTAAGGACATGAAGAAACAAAGGAAATATGTTTCATTGCCAATCTTGTACAATTACAAGTGTCACCAACTGGACACAAACACAGACAGTAAATATTTAAAAAAGTCCATTGCAAAGTACAAGTTCCTTGAAATTATAAACTTTCAAATAGTATTATATTATAATTATAATTAAATACTTTTCATATTTTACTCAATAGTAGTAGCTATTGAAGACTTGAGGGAAATTGATCCATTCCAGGGGAATTTTTATAATAGAATCGTTTACTATGGATCCAATTAAAAAATATTTTGTTTGTATGAGTGAAATAATTTTTTATATTTGGTATTTTGCTTATTAACTTAATTAGCATTTGTTAGCAATTAATTAATCTTTTGGGGCCTTTCCTGGACCTATATGGTATAGTACCATTTTAGGTCCAGGGTTTGTTCAAACCGTTATTTACTTTACTCAAACGCACTTTATTCAGAGATAAAAAATTGTTATTATATAGTTTCATTCCTTTTTTTTAAAGAATTCATCTTTAACATTAAAATATATTTTATTAAATTGTCTTAGTAAGTATATTGTTACGATTCACAAAAAAAAAGTAATTATCAATAGACATATTGTTTAATAATACAATGGGCCAGTCCCACACAAAAAACTGCTTTGCAATTACGAGATGTGCCCATTAAAAAGGCCTTCATAGATTACTGTTATTCACATAGGACAAGGGTTAACTCTCATTGACGTAAGTTACGTGATTTTATTTAATGGTATTAGCACATAATGTATATGACGAGTATTTTTCCGCCTGACCAATGTCTTGACCAACATGACTAACACCATTTTTCCGTCACAGTCACAGAAGACTGCTGAGTATTTTATAAAATTGTAAGTCACAAGGCCACCAAGAAATTCCAAATGTGGCATTAGTCATGATGTCCATGAGACCCATAGTCTCTAGACTGAGCTGAATTGCTACCGTCACACGGTCAGTGTTTTGCGCCTCAAAAGTGGTTAGATAAATGATGTATGGCCCCCAATGTTAGTACGCCAATGTTGTTTTGCCGTCAACGTGTCTTACTGGCGTGCATTTTACAGCAGAACATGGCCCTACAAGCAATTGGTAAACGTTTGCTGTGCCCCTCAATGACGTAGCAGCGCGTATTATTAACATGTAGCTGCTGTAGGGTTTATGGTCATGTTGAATCATCGTATGTTCGACAGAGCCAACAATAGACCACACAACCGTCTAAGAGAGATTCTGCTGCAATACGATTGGCCATCTGAGGGCAAACAGTCTGCCCGGGGCCACTGCCAGTTAAGCTCAGAAAATATACAACACAATATCTGAACCTGAAATTTCTTTTCGCCCCTTTACGGTACATCGCAAAAACGATAGAGGGTACGACAGATAAATCAATTTATAATAATTATCTATGATGGTTAAATGTGCAGTTCGATAAAAATTTAGCCAAAAATAAATTGTCATTTAAATCTAGGGATAACAATATTTACTGCTCTGTGATGATCGAAAACGTGTCTTATCACATGACGCGTTAATATAAGCAAGCCATTACAGTACCTGTAACAAATGAGGTACCTGTTAAGATATGTTAATTTAATACGACCATTGCCATTTACTGTCTGAAGGAGGTATTTAGTTTTTGGTTGCTATTCTTTTTTGTTTCATATTATATACTTACACCAGGCGAGACCCCGTTGCTTAGCTCGTGCAAGTTTTACAATTTGATATAACCTTTCGGTTTAATTATTATATTTTAAAAAAACATTATGCATAATCTATGTTAACATAAAAACAATACTATTAGTACTATAGTAATTCTCAGCTACTAAGTATTTGTACTTATAGATTTCGTGATACAGCGTTTTTATTGGAGAGTAATTATTTAAGTTTTATCTACATTGATGAACCAAAAGTATGATTCCATTCCAATTAAACATCTCCTTTTTATGTGCAAGAAATGTTTTGTAAAGATGACAATATCTATGGCAAATTTTATTTAAATGTTGCCAAGATCACTTCTTTGATAGCTTGGATTACCTTTTGCTACCACCAATTTGAAGTAGCAATAGGAATTTGGTAGGTAAAAGAAATTTGGAAACTTATTTTTATAATTTATCTGCTTGAATTGTATAGTAACATTGTGTAATTATAGCCGAGAGAATCACTGTGAAATTGAACGTCGCAGAAGGAACAAGATGACGGCGTACATCACGGAGCTATCCGACATGGTTCCAACATGCTCCGCCCTTGCACGTAAACCAGACAAACTTACTATATTGCGTATGGCCGTAGCTCATATGAAAGCATTGAGAGGTAATAATTATTCTAAACTTCAATCTTGTCATCATTGTCACTGCGTGCTGTGAATGTTTCATGTTATTTTATTTTATTTCAGGTACTGGAAATACTTCAACAGATGGTACATATAAGCCCTCATTTTTAACTGACCAAGAACTTAAACATTTAATTCTTGAAGCCGCTGATGGGTTCTTATTTGTTGTGAGTTGCGACACAGGCCGCATCATATATGTTAGCGATAGTATAGCTCCAGTACTTAACTACTCCCAGGTTAGTAAATCAAAATTTACGTGTACATGTAGTTTTAATTATTTATAGTCAAAGTTGTATATATATTTTTTCGTGTTTTAATATAATTTTTGTTGATTTAGGGAGAGTGGTACTCTTCATGTTTATACGATCAAGTACACCCGGACGATGTCGAAAAGGTCCGCGAACAATTAAGTACACAAGAACCGCAAAATACTGGTCGTATTTTAGATCTGAAGACTGGAACTGTTAAAAAGGAAGGACATCAATGTAAGCCACTTACATTTTCACAATATTATAAATACAAGTTTATAATATTTGTACTATAAGGTAATATTTGTTAATGAACAGCATCAATGCGGCAAGTCATGGGATCACGGCGCGGCTTCATCTGCCGCATGCGCGTGGGCGGGTCGGCGGAGAGCGCGCAGCTGGGCCGCCTGCGCGCACGCAACTCGCTGGGCCCGTCGCACGACGGACACAACTACGCCGTTGTGCACTGCACTGGGTACATTAAAAATTGGCCACCAACAGGTAATTGTATTACAGGGCGAGTGTTTATTTTGTTTATAATCGTAAGTTTGCATTTAAAAGTATTCAAAGTCTCATTAAAATATACTCTTAGTGATAATTATTCAGAAGAAATTCTCTAACGCCCGAAATTAATATTCTATCCACAACTTGAGATTGACATCGATCTGATGTTATACGTAATCTGTAGATCGATCTTTTATTTGCGTTTATAAGGTAAGTTCGTCGTTCGGGCAGGTACATTACTAGGTACTCCTAATGATCGATTGTTTCTAAGGATTGCAAAGTTATTGTATGGATCGGTTATTGGCACGCTTTTTTCAGAAAATGGATTAAATTATCAATATTAAGATAGCAAAAATTGCATCAAAATCGATTATTAATTTCGGCCGTAAGTGTTAGTAAAAACCACATTAAAATTTGTTTACTTGTTATACACGAGAATAACTTTACTTCTTAAAAATATAATATTCTGTTAATTCTCAATAATTAATCACAAAAGTAATTTATTTACAGTAGAAAATTTTAAATGCAATTCTTCAAATATTTTGGGACATTAGACTTGTTTCCAGGTATGCAGATGGACCGTCCTGTAGACGATGAGCTGCACGCATCTCATTGTTGTCTAGTTGCCATTGGACGTTTACAGGCAAGTTATTTATTATACTGACATACAGATACTGAACACGATACGCTATAAGTAACACTCTGTTTATTCTATAACAAAAAAATAGCTCGGACTCATCTAGACCTTTTTTACAACGCTTAACTACTTAATTGTGGATTGCTATACTGCATATACATATAGCAAACCACATACAGTATTTTCACACAGTGGACTCTGACGAAGTACTCTCGTGCGTGTACATCCTCACAATATTCTCTTTTACTGAATAGTTTACTTGCTTGCATTAGCTTAATACATTATTCGACGTTAAGTAAATATCAACAACGACGACGCTATTTAAACCGAAACATAGCATAGTAAGCCTAGCTATGTTTATGCGTTTCCTAAAAGTGATTTAGTTTGTTGTGAATAGTCAATCACACTTTCAGGTTACATCGACGCCAAATGCCTCCGAGAACAGCTTATGCAGCGGCGGCGTGGAGTTTGTGTCGCGCCACTCAGTGGAGGGCCGGTTCACGTTCGCGGACCAGCGCGCCACGCAGGTGGTGGGGTACGCACCGGCCGACCTGCTGGGCAAGCTGTGCTACGAATTCTATCACCCTGAGGATCAACAGCATATGAGAGATAATTTTGATCAAGGTAAAATTTTATAGCTGTACCACATGTGCCCGCGGATCGACCCGGGTCAAACATTCTGTACAAAATTTCATCAAGATCGATTCAGAGATTTAGGCGTGAAAGTGTAAGAGATACACAGATGGACAGGCAAACGTACTTTCGCATTTATAATATTAGTAGGGATTCCTTAAGAATATCAACAATATTTTACACAATTCGCGGCTAAAACATGCTTTATCTCCTTTTGGCATGCACTTAAGTCTCTTGATCTATGCTAAACGAAATACTATAATTCATGATAAAATGATACTTCAATAATAAGTAGTACAATATCAATGCTTAAAATACGTTACAATTGTATTTTACAAATGTTACATAATATGTTCATTAATATATTATATCTAAGAACAGACATTGTTATAAATTATAATTCATTTTAATATAAATAAATTTACTATTGTTTTCAGTACTCAAGTTGAAGGGTCAGATCATATCACTTATGTATCGATTTCGCACAAAAAGCAGAGAATGGATTTGGTTGCGGACATCTGCTTTCGCCTTTTTGAACCCATTCAATGATGATGTTGAGTACATTGTTTGTACAAACACGTTGGCCAAGTAAGCTTTTTTATATTTCCTTGCCCAGGGTAATTGTTAATTATAATCTTCTTTTTGTATGCTTACCTGATCTATATTAACAATAGCTAATGGTTACCTGGACAGTACTACATTGTAGAATGTGTAATAGTTGTTTTAGTGTTATTTTATTGTGTAAGTAATAAACTGAAATAAGTAAGAGAATAAACAATACAAAGTGGCGTTCTAGCATTTATGCTTACACTTGCTTCATTGCTGATTTAAAAGTTTCTGAGACATATAAAAAAATTCTTTTAATATAAATATATTATATAACAAAAATAGAACGTAAGTTATTCTACATTTTGTAACCAAATAATATGTAACATAACTTCATCATTAAAAAATTAATGTGAACAAACATTTATTTAATTTTAACTGAAATTGTTGTAAACATCTCTTACAGTCGTTCACTAGGAAGTACGACAGGGGAGCCAGTACCGGAGGAAAATTACGATTATCATTTGCGTCAGCGTGACGTGTATCAGGCAGCCCCTCCAGCTATACACCAGCAACATCATGCCCCACCAGGTATTATTTGAAAAATATAGTATATGTAGTTATTGCAACATTGTTGTCCAGCATAAGCAAAAATCAAAATATAATTGGCTTCTTCTACAGCAGCAGTTGTATTGTGTGCAGGCAACGGCGGCAGCGCGCGGTCGCCGGGCGAGGCGGCGGCGGGCGGCGCGGGATACGCGCACGCGCCGCACTACGCCCCCGATTACTCGCCGCACCGCCCCGCCAACACGCCGCCCCACACAACCTGGACCACGCTGCGCCCCGTGAGTCTTACAATATCTTGCTTTATACACTATTTTTAAAATAGTAGGTTTTAGTTAAGTGTTAAACTACACTAATCGAAAATATTAAACGGTCAAAAAAATTCGATTTTTAGTGATTTTCAGAACGCTGTATCTGAGTGAAAAATTTTTGTATTTTCAAGGCAACATTTTCATTCATATAAATATGGGAAGAGAAAACTATGTAGATATAAATATACACGATTTTATACATTCATCCTTTGTTTATTTTACGTATTTCGACCCTCTATTCCTGCCCTTCTTGCAAATCAAATATAATATTTTTAACAGACTAGTAGGGAAGGCGTGTTATTTCGGCAGAGTTGAGTGGGGCGCATTTAAAAGGTTGGAATTCCTTTATTTAAAGACATAATGAATATTGGCAATGTCCCTATTGATTTTTACTATAACGTTTTATGTAACAGAGCGGAGGTGGTGGTGGCGGCGGCGCAGGCGGCGCGGCAGCAGGCGAGGCCTACGCGTACAGCGCGGAGGCGGGCGGCGCCGGCAGCCCCGCGCGCTCGCCGCCCGCGCCCGCGCCTGCCTACCTGCCGCCCGCGCACTACCACCACAACCACCACGCGCACCCCACGCACCCCGCGCACCCGCCGCACCCCACGCACCCCACTCATCCTACGCATCCCGCACACGGTAACGTATTACATAAATTACTTAATAATGAATAGGATGTGATATGTAATAGTATCTACTACTATCTATACTAGTAGTATCTACTGTCTATAGATTAAGACAAGCTGTTTATTGTTTTGTTCCGCTTTGTCGGCAGGCATGTGGTCGTGGCAGGGCGGCGCGGTGGGGCCGGTGGGTGCGGTAGGTGCGGCGGGCGGCGCAGGCGAGGGCGCGCACGCTCCGCACGAGCTCTCCGACATGCTGCAGATCCTCGACCAGGGCGGCGCTGCCACGTTCGAGGACCTCAACATCAACATGTTCAACTCCAGCTTCGAATAGTGGCTGCCGAGGCTCGCATGTAGGCTTCGTGAATGTGAAAGAAATGAAAAAAATTCATGACGTACCTTCTTGGTATCTTCGTCCCCAAGGCGACGCTGCTCGTCTTCGCACCGCATCGTCCTGCAGCTCGATTTCTGCTACCTTGAAATCATGTGGGATTTGTCGGCCGGTGAATTTGTATTGCGGTTAATATGTAATGCACCTCGATTGGTAAATTTAAAGTTTTTAGAATGTATAATTGAATACAATGATGACCAACGGAAGATAACTAAGTCGAAGTTACTGACGTGTAGCACTGTTAACTTCAATGACTGACAGGGTGACAGATTTTGTTGAAATTTTTTTACCTTTATTGAAGTTACCAGAAATATATAAACAAAATGTAAGCCGGTTCAAGGACACTTTGTATGCAGATATTTCGAGTATAGAACTAAGGTTCTAGCTATTAGCTAGCTCTGTTATCTTTATTGATAGATACATTTTGCATGATTAATACTCTATGTCGAAGTAAGCTGTATATAAAATATTTTTATAGTTAATGAACTATACAAAATTATTGAAAACTCAGTTTGAGGCCTTAAAATGTTAATGAAAGACAACTGATATTTTAGGAAATCCTTTAGGCATTAAAATATCAGTTGTATGAGCGTTATTTTAATTTAGGATAATCATTATTTTAGTATCTAAATGTTTTTATAGTTAATCATAAATAATAGTTAAAATAATTTGCTTATTGTCAAAATCATTCAGTACCCCTTTTGATGCGAGCTGGATTCGCACGCACATTATTACATCTTCAATTGAAAACTTTATGTGTAAACTTATCTTACAGGCGTGTATTTTATTTTAAATTGTAATATTTTACAGTCTAAACCCCTTTTTACTTAGTTTGTGTCATGGCGATTTTACTAGAAAATAGCCTTTTTAAAAATCGTAATGTGGAGTGATTTAAATATCCGAAAATATTATCCTATTTTCTTTTAAAAAATTGAAATGGCCATCATGCCACAAAGTTTCATGAAACAGATATCTAAGTAGAGAAGAAACTAAAAAAAAGGTATTTGTATTAATGCTGGTAAGCCAGCATTATTGCAATTAACATGTGAAACTAATAATGTATTGTTGCTGATTTGCACGTGATTTAATCTAGGGTTTTAATATTATACTCGTTTTTTTTATATACAATTAAATAACAAGACATAGGACTTTGTACAATGATGTGTTAACCTTATGATGCGATCAAGTAATTGACCCCCTAAAATTTTTTTGTTGTTAAACAAAGTCTGACTTGTGGTATGTATATAAATATGTATAGAAATATTAGTGTGCAACGTTTAGATGACACTAAGCGAACACAGACGTAATTTGTTCAATGTCTTAAAATATTTTACATACTAGAATATTCTCTTATGTAATCAGCACAGGGGTGTTCTGTTCTTTGGACCTAAACACGTAATCACTGAATTTTATTTACTAAGAAAGTTATCTACCAATATATTGGGTCTCCTTATGGATAAGAGGTCCTAGCGCCACTTCGTCAGTACCTATACCCTGTGAAACAGTAGATCTTGCGTATAAGGAATTTGTCACAAATTGTCCATGACCATTGGGTGATATAATAACACTTAATACAATTATCACATTTTATTAAATGTTCACAAATATAAAAAAGGAAATCAGTTGATCTGTACAGCAATCTTTTAACTTTTCACTATGAACTAATTATTATCAAATACACTTATACCATTAAGTGATGCTTAAAAGGTTTTTTTTAATTGTTATAGAAACCACTTTGTCTTTAGTACTGTGAGAAATAGTATAAAATAAAACAAAAACAATAAATATTAGTTAGGTCCCGGAATGTAGTTTGTAGCAAGAAGTAAAATTTTATGATAGTGTATTGATTGTTTTTTAAAACTGGAATAACTAGCAATGCAATAATTATTCTTGACATTTATCATGTATTTTTTGACAGAATGTAACACCAGTAACCAGTTTATTGCATTATAGTTAGGGACATAAAAATAAAATTATTAGGATCCAGCAATTAAACATTAGATTTGGGAAATACTGTTGCCCTAATGCAAATCAATATAAACTAAAAGAGACCAGATATGCATTAAGTGCTCTCTTAAATAAAATTTTAATTTTAATATAGAATGAAAAAAGATATTTATCTATATACAAATAATAGACGTAGAAATATATTAAACTTAATGTTTTAAGAACAGCTTTTTATAAAATTTTCGTTATAAATTTATTTTATTGTATTTTTAATATACATAAATAGTATGTTCTTTTAACATGAGCAGTTTTTATTAAATTATATTACTACATTTTTCAGTGGAATGTTTAAGTTTAGGCCGAAACAAAGTCTCAGATGATGTAAAAAACACTACTGGCCAGTGTCATATTGAGTTACATCAAATTTCTTTACTTGGAATTTTAAGTGAGAGCATCATATGTATTATAATTTTTATGGTCAATTGTTGCAGATAACCTATTTAATATATTATAATAGTATTATTTCTATTCAAGATAAACAGCGGCTAAGTACTATAAACTCTAATGTAGAGTAATGCCAGAAGAGATATTTTTCCCCTTTTAGTAAAAAGCCCCATGCACAATGAAGCGACTTTTGTTTCGGTCAATATTTCTTTTATATTATCTTTTTCAGAATCTTTATATCATTATACATTATAAATTTTTTTAATTGCCTACAACAGTAAATCACCTCTATCCCGAGAATACATTAAACGACTCTCATCTAATTCCCTCAAGTTTTATAAATATTAACATTTACATTTATTTTACTTTGATATTAAAATGATGCAATAGTTTTAACTTTAAATACACACAAACACATTCCCATCTTAAAAATGCTTGTTGAAGTGCATTACATAGCATAGAGTAATAGTAAATATTGATAAGTAATTTTTATTTTTGTTGTTTGAAATGTATTAGTTTCAATGTTTAAGTTTAAAGTTAAATACAAGTATTTTATGTTAGTACATATTGCATTTACAAATATGTTTTTCTCGATAAAAAATATTATTTGTATCAATCAAGATTAGGTATACCAGAATTTTGTAAGATTTTTCATTAAATTTAAGGAACAAATTATTTTGATTTTTTCTTAGCTTCCATTTTATCTTGCGCCCATTTCTTGCATATCGCTGCGCACAACACTACTAGTTTAATATATGATATGATATTGAAGTATGATAATATTCCAATGTAGGTGAGCAAGAGTAGCCTACCCTTGCAACCTTGAGCGCACCTTGTATACATTGTGTATATACCATGAACGTGTATAAACGGCGCATACGTCGTATATTTGTGCCATTCGTACACGGTGTATACACAGTAAATAAATAAATATCTTGGGACAACTCACACACGGTCATCTGATCCCCAATTAGGCAACTATGCC
>DWNH01001389.1:0-11522 GCA_018249895.1 Tiana niger | reverse complement strand
TAAGTATAAAAATTCGCACAAGGAATAAGAGAAAAGATGACTAGAAGTGACAAGGTGAGCGTACCAATTACCCATAATGTTAAAAGGAATGTTCTATAAATTTAAAAAAATATGTATATATATATACTTTTGTTTTTTATTATTATTTAAATGTGTTATGCATTTTTTAATTAATTTATTTATTTTTGTTTTTATTTATTTTATTTTAGTATTTATATATTACTGCCAATTATATGTAATTTTAATAATTTTTTAAATTATGTATGTTTATCAGTTGTCTGGTTACCATAGCACAGGCTCTGCCTAATTAGGATCAGACGACCGTGTGTGAGTTGTCCCAATTTATATATTTTATACTGTCTACCTCAAATCTGTTTTTGATACGCCTTACTTTCAACTCCTTTCAAATAACGGTTTAGGTCAATTAGGTAGACATTAAACAGCGTGCAGAACGTCACCTAAGTGCGTGCGACATGATGAAGTTAATCGTCCATGGTGTGTTGAGAGCATAGATAAATAAGTTATGGTGATTTTATACCATTTACTACATGTAAATAAAATTAGAGTAATTAAGTACAGAGAAGTTATATAACCGTTAATATTTGTAAATAATACTATTGATGATGGTCTTCCTGACGACGACGATGCGCTAGTTGGTGACTGGCGTAGCCAATTTTAGCAGCAAAGGTCCTATTGCATGTTGGACACGTCAGCACACCGTTAAATACTATTATACCCATTGTTGTACAATTATAAATATTTACATCTTTATTATTATTTATTCCTTTATTTTTTTAACTTATTTGTTTATTAACTGAATACTGAACAAGAACCGACCTATAATTAACTGAAATTTTATAAGAACAATTAAAACTTAAAATGAACGTGAATAATATTTATAATACACCTTATACAAGAGAGACGGCAGACAATTAACACAAGCCGGCGCGGCGCCTTGCCTAATATTCGAAGTTTTAGATTTTGCTTTATTTTGGTACTTTGATAATAAAATTCTACCTCAATTTAATGTTCCGTTGGTAACTCTGCGGTAACGTTCTTCTGAACTTGACTAAAACGTGGAATACGTTTCAAGGCTGCCACAATTAGAATAATTGGAAGTGGTGATTGATTAACACGTCTTTTGAGGTTTTAAATTTTTCCCGGCCCGACCACAAAATGTGCGTTCAAATATATTTTTTTAGCTGGCCGAACCTGCTTCATTAATGAAGAAATCAGACTAAATTGTACATTAACAGCACTAATAAATGAACTAAAATGAACCTGACTGCTAAACGGGATTTCGTGGGTTCGATTCCCATCCAGGACAAATATTTGTGTAATGAGCATGAATATTTGTTCTGAGTCTGGGTGTAAAAGCAAAAAAAAAAATCTATTTAAGTGTGTATTTAAATTTTTTTATTAATGTATGTTTATCAGTTGTCTGGTTACCTAATTTGGGATTAGATGACCGTGTGTGAGTTGTCCGAAGATATTTATTTATTTATCTTAGGTACAAGTGTGGTACAGCCTCAAGGTGAATGTAACCTGTATTTTCGTTAGCTGCTTGCTTATTTGCTTATTGTTGCTTGATTATCCAAAAACTCCTTTCAAAAGTAAACACTAATTTAATTACGACCTAATGTCATCTGCTTATAAAGATGTTTAAACGAATCCTTTGTGTAGTCCCAATTGTATCCTTACCCTAGATTTAACCCTTTTAGTAACCCCATTCGGTGTCACATTTTTGTTGGCTTATTTAGGGTACAATAGGAGAATTTTGTGAAAGAAGATATTCTATGTCAAGGTGGCGATGACATTTTGAGTGTACGAATGTACGCATTTATTAATTCTTGGATTCTCTTCTATAATTTGTTTGGACCATTGCCTATCAGTTCATCGACGCAAGGGTATATTCCACTGAATATGATATGCAAGGTAATGTATCTTCCTCCCTACATATGCTGGATTGGGACCATTTGTTTTGTGAGTACAGTCATTTGTTTTTCCGAAATAATATCTATCTCGATTTGGAAAATTGTCTTGTGACGCGTCTATTATTTTAAATGAAATAATGTTTAAATTTTAGTAGTTCAGCTAAAATAAAATGGAAAATAATACACACATATGAAGTATTGAAACCATTAATCAGATCGAACCATTGTAAAAATCATTGTCATAAATCGGGAACATAATATTCAATATTGTTTTTCTTAGTTAATTATAGACATTTACAATATACCTAGTCCATAATAGAATTTTCTTCAGCGCGACCTCGAGTCTTATTATCTTAGTGCTAATTAGCTCGTAAATACCGCCATCGCGGTATCAGCTTACATCAAGTCTCGTAAACAAGTCTTTCATCGCCAATTTATTATCTTTAATCACGACAAGTTGTAGGATTATAGGTTTATGTCGGCTTATGGTTGGGATGTCCGCAGAATGTCACTATTTCTATAAACCAGGCTATGAAGAAAAATGTATTGTGCAAACGGAACGTATGAACTATTTTATCCTGTTAAGCAAATTGCAGGGAAAAACGACAGTATAAAATAACAACTAAGCACTTTGTTATTAAATGTTTCATGAGTGACAATATTCATTATAACTAAAATACCGGTTTAATCACACCTCGCTGCGACCGGCGGGAGTTCACGGTGAGGGGCTTCGGTCAGGTTCGAAACTAGTCCGGCAAATCAGAAAAATACGCGAGAATAAACCAGTATTTTAGTTATCATGAACTATAAATCATATCATCATTATCATGAAAAATAAACGTTTAGGCTCCCTCGCGGGAAAATTGATAAATCGTAATACTGATGATCCTGGTCGATATAATGCGACACATTTGTTAAGTTATGGTATTGTCATGGGCCTTGATAGATGAGCAAAGTTTCAACAAATCTAACGTCAAAGTTGGTAAAAGAAACGTTCAGAAATTTCGTAATACTAATAAAAGTTAATATTGTCTTCTAATGACGACACGTGTGGTATAGTGGTAACCATGGTCCATTCGAAGTGTCCTTGGTTGGATCTCCCGCGGGGCAGATGTTAAAATGATGAATTTAAATTTCTGTTCTCGGTCTAGGTGCTAGTGTAATTGTCTTTGTTTGTGTCCATGTTACCCACGACACATGATTTTACAATCCTAGTGTACGGCTATGAGTGTGAAGCGTTATTATTTTATATTATTAATATTATTGTCAAAACAGTTCTATCTAGTAAAAGCGTATTGATAACATTTTTGTAAAAAATAAGAATCTTTACCTGTACTGTAATGTTACCAACATTTCACTACAGAATATCATAATATCGCTTGCCTACAAGCAGAAACTTTGTTTTAAACCAACGAAATATCAGTATTTTTGAAATACTTTAAACACTCATAAACTATAGGTCATGTTTTAAGAAACCTTGTTATGTTACAGAAGAAAGTAAGTCATTAAACACTCATAAACTATACATACATAGGTCATGTTTTAACAAACCTTGTTACATTACAGAAGAAAGTAAACCAAAAATATCAACAGCCTTCGTTCGGGCCTTGCTTCGGGATATCGAAGCGTGTTATACGATGCCGAGGCTGTCCCCATTTATCTTGTTATAGAGATAAGTGGGCGAAAAGGGACAGGGCACAAGTAAAGTTGACATCCTCGATGGATTTATAAATATTCGCTACCTATCATTATAATATATAATGTCTTTAGTAATATCTTTTATATCTTTTTTTATATCTTGGGACAACTCACACACGGCCTTCTGATCCCAAATTAGACAGCCTGTGCTATGGTAACCAGACAACTGATAAACATAGTTAAATATTTTATTATTTTAAATATATACTTATATAGATAACAATTCACCCAGACACAGAATAAATATTCGTGCTCATCACACATAAAGAAAAAACATCACACTTATAGAAAGGAACTTTCCCTTAACAATTTGTGCCAAAAAATATAATAGATCGTATCAAGATCTATCGTGTACGAGGGAGAGATAGAAGTCTTCCGGTTCCGATGTAACGTGCAATACCGGAACTGTTGTTTATCTTGGGCCAAGTGCAACGGAACTGAGCCGGAATGTTCTTGAATATCCCGGATGTCATAACTCAAAATAATAGAACAACGCTTCATCAACGTAAAGTGTCATACTTCTTCCCATCTTACCATTTAATAAAATTGGAGTGTCTGTGGAACATCCCATATCCATCCATCAGCTTTTAATTGTCTAACTCTCTAATGCTATAACAATTTCGATCATTTTCTCATTATAAGTTATTCTTGACCTGATTCTAAGATGCAACACCTCAAAATCGCATGCTGCATAATATGACACAAATGGTTGTATGGTACTTTTGAAAGCGATTCAAGGCGAATAATAAAAAGATTGAAGGTTGACTGACGGTTACGTATTTTTTGTCCTTCAAAAACATCAAAACAAACATTCATCATTATATAAACAACCGAGGTTGAACCCTCGTCACATTTTATTTTAAATGCATTTTAGTGTTTATATTACCAAAAATATCCGGAAATATATTCCAGAAAACGTTTAGAGGGAAATTGATTTTTCTGACATGATTTATTACACGTACTATTGATAAATGGTAAGTTATACATATTTTCATAAACGGAATGGAATGGAACTATTATTTCTGAGAAAACATATCGCAAAATGCATTTTTATATGCAGCATGCAACGGTCGTCAAACAGTTACTGCCCATAATCGTCCTGATTTAATAATATACATATACATAGCTCCCAAGTCCAATCGGAGATTCATTCATTCATTTAATTGTGGATTCATTCATTTATTCATTTAGTTTGTTAACATTATTGTTAACAGTTAGACAAGCAAACACATGTCACGGTGTTGTGAAAGGACGATGCTTCTGAGAAGTAAGTGGTTGTTTTAATACAACCTTTATCGATAGTCATATTATAATATTTGAAATTCAAACATATGGCTTTATGGTAAAAATGTATGTGACGATTATACCAATATAATTGCAACCTTTCTTTATACGTATATATGTAAGTGATAATCGTAGTGTAAATCATATCTTCATTTTGCTATATTCTGTTACATTACACAAAATATATGCGTGGTTTTACAAATGACACAAATTACTTAATGGGTGAACATCACTCCTAAGGCTATTCTAATTTTATATTTGTAAACTAAAAAGTGCTTTCGAAGTTGTCCGTGTGAAAACAGAAAGTGTTAAATACCTACTTAATAGTATTAATAAACAGAGTTTACTCAGTCACGTGTGAGTAAATAAAACCCGTAGCGTACGCACGCCAATGGCTAAAAAACGAGAATTAAACGATATTCTGCTTAAATATACATAGTTATATAAATCAAAAAATGATTCTAAGTATTAGTACGATAAATCATCGCAGCAAGGACATGGCAGAATCGAATGAAGTATATAACTTACATGCTTACAAAGAAGAGCTTACTGCATTACAAAGATTTTATCACACAACTCAACGATTTGAATTGATTTTTAAATTTAAATTTAGATGTATAGTATGTTTATGTAAATTTTCAATCTGGATATTTACGAGCATTCTTACGTTTGTTCATATTCATAGCAAAGCACAGTACAGAAAAAGGTTGTAAATATTTTATATTCATTTTAATCGAAATATTTATAAGTTCTTGAGATAAAACATTTTCTGTTACACGAGTTATTGCACAGCACTGACTAATGGGAACATGTGTTCCAAATGAAAAGCGTACAACTGAAACATGCAATAACCGGAAAACGATGCGAAAATATTGATGGAGAAAAATCCATAGTGAAATATTGCCGGGAAGCAAACGAGAAGTCGCCTTTATATTTTGTTTTTGGATATACATATAATTTGTACGATTTTGAACTGAGTACTACGGATTGAATCGTAGTGTTAATGTAATGTTCAATTTTAAACTGTGAGGATTGAATGGTAATAGTGTAAAGTTTAAACATATTTTCCACTTTTATCTTCAATTGTGCTCTTTTTGTTGAAATACGGGCACCATTCGAAAAGCTAAAAAAATATCTAAATAATTAACTTTTACTACTGAATAATTACTTTTACTAATAATTAACTTTTACAATTCCAATTTTTAACAATGCCCGACTCACCCATATTTATACAATATACGATTATACGAATCCAAATTTACAAATTAAGCTATTTAAAAGCTTAATCCAAGACGTAATGGCGCGTTAAGCAGGCTCTCATATTAATGACGTTCATATTTTCCGTGTTTCGAGTTAAAACGAGCAAAATTCCGGTACATTTTCAAAGTAATTTATCTCTTTGTTTATACATTTTTAATTAAATAATATTTAACTTAGCCCATAACTTTGTATATTGGGTAATGACAAAATAACATGTTATTAGTCTATGTTAAAAAAAACTAACATTATTGTAGATACTAATAGTGTTATTGTATTCAGTGTGAATATACTTAATAACTTTTTATCTTATTTTTATTTATTGTCAATGCCTAATATTTCTACAATTTCAGCCTTGTTAGGAGATGAACCCACGGCACAGAATGACATATCAATGAGGTGACCATTATGACACAGGGCCATGATACTGCAACTTTAGGTCCTAAAATAAGTCCTAAAATAAGTTGCAGTAACAAGTATTTAAATCCAAAATAATCATAACAGCACATAATTAATATAAAATGTCGAAGTCTGTTAATAATTATTTCATACTCTTTAATTTGGAAGTCGGTTTTCATTTATGGTAAAATTGATTTCTTTTTTATTTAAGGTAATATTTATTTTTTAAGATTTTAAACTAACTATTTTAGAAAATTAAATACTTTTTAGATAGATCAATAGCACTGCCTTATTTCCCATACACTTTGCTATATTTTCTTATACCCTTAATGAGGTTCTTGAAAGAAGACGTCGTTAAAAATTTTTCTACCAATTGCTTTACTTTTTCTCAGTATTGTGTCATTTGAGCTGAATCAAGTGTTTTTTCAGTCGCGACAATAATTGTCTTATTATGTCCAAATTTTTTTTTTCTAACGTGATAATTGGAGCGCTTAGAACAGACTTACTGAACAGATATTTTATAGGTTATGCTGATGAAGTACCACCGCCACACCCAATTCTACCGTAAAGCAATTTATTGTGTCTCGAAAAGAGGGTGTGGATGCTGGAGTTCACTAAATGCTAGGCGACCATCTAAGTCCTCAGCTATTTGCGATCTTAGGACTAAGGTACTGCCTGAAGTTGCAAGTGGATGTCCATGGGTTGCACTGACCACTTAACACCAGGTGGCCTGCATGCTCGATTGCTACTTTTATTCAATAAAAAATGTACTTAATTGATTTACGAGTCATCTATCGAGAGGTCCGGAATAACTTGGCAAGGCAAATGATTTTTCTATACGGGCTATACATTTACAGGACATGTTTAGTTAGTCTACAAATATCATGTCAGTAAAAAAATGCTATAAAACATAATAAAAGAAAATACGACGATATAAAGACTACGAGAACACATAATACAGTAACCATTACATCAAACAAGCAGGTTTCCCAGAATCCTAGTAGGTTAACTGAAGACTTCAAAGAGAAATGAAATATTTCATATTTATAAATTTAGTAGAGAAAATCACAAACGAAACCAAAACCCAGATTTCGACGATGATTTACACGCAGAAATGCTCTAAACATTTACCTACTCTTAAACAGTACGTTTTTTACACAGAATTAATTTTCATACTAGGTTTCTTACTTCGAATATTTTGTATTAAATCAACATCAATTTTAACACGCCTTTACTAGCTCTGGCTATAAATAATATAAATATCTTGGGACAACTCACGCACGGTCATCTGATTCGAAACTAGGCAACTAGGCCTGTGCTATGGTAACCAGACAACTGATAAACATACGTAAACATTTTTTTTTGTAATTACATACTTACATACATATATAGATAACAATATACCCAGACACAGAAAATTTTTGCATTCATGCTCATCACACAAACATTTGTTCTGGTTGTGGATCGAACCCACGACCTCCTGTTTATCAGTCAGGTTCGCTAACCACTAGACCACAAGGCCAGTTATATAAGAAAAACCGTTAAACTGGCAAAAACGTACTATGACACTAAGAACTATTTAGGTGACAAGATAGCTTGGGAGTGAACTAACTTTGCCAGGCTTTCGTATACGCCATATAACTTGCATGTGTAATAATAAGAGCACTTGGCAGTAGAGTGATAGTGGGTAAGATTAGCTTTTAACTGTGCTAATTATAAGGACAAAGCTTAACTGTATAGGGACTTCATTACATTTTATTTTAAAGTAACGCGAGTTTTTCTTCGCCGGCTTTTTCCTCCGGGCCAATAAAGCCCAAAAGGGAGCCTTAAGCCTTAATTGATTCGATTATTCGACTGAATGAATAATATAATTTCATTTTATTTCATTTCCATGTAATACATTAGGTATCCATATTTAGTAATCGGCCAATACCTTCTTATGAAGATTATTCCGAAATCCTGCTTATATATTGGACGGTAAGCTTATAGGGCCAAAGTGTTCAACAATTCTGTTCATTTCAGTTATTGTCATCATCATTGTTGCTGTTGTTGCTGCTGTTGCTGCTGCATGGGTTACCTCTCACATTTGAGGAATATGTAGGTCCTAGTCCACTACGCTGACCCAGTGCGGGTTGTTAGACTTCACATGCCATACGAAAACTTTATGGCGAACTTTCAGGCATGCAGGTTTTTGATGAGTTTTTCTTTCACCGAAAATCAAGTGATAATTCACTTATAATACTAATATAACATCAAAAAATTAGAATCGTATGCGGGGATTGATTCCAGACCCAATGGAACTATAGGCCCGAATTCAACCACTTGACTATCACTTGCGTTATCAGTATTATTAAATAGTGTAGATACATAGGTATGTTTCACCTTCTTAGTTTCAATGAAATACTGTGATTTTGCTTGAAATCTGTTAACATTGATAACATGACAGTTGCAGGAGCTGTAGAAATTCTGCATTGAAGCATTTAAAAAGCATAATTAATATTAACTTACAGTAGTAGTTTAGAGAAAAACCCCAATTTTGTTACACTTTTGACTCACAATTTTGCTACTTACAGAAATTCAAAAATGTCAGAGTGCCGTATTTGTGAATAAGTGATTCAGACGGGTCTATTTTTGTATGGATTCAATGGAAGTACTCGTACTTTGTCCGTACGACGCCATCCAAATCCCTTTGTGAATCGCAAGGGCAGACGTCCGATATCGTTACAATGATTTCTAAAGTGCCCTTACACGTAGGTTGCGACAGGGACGGCAGTTTTGCATAAAGGGTTATGTATTGTTAAATCAGAAAGGAGTTCTGTTTGTTGTAATATTTCATAGTATACCTTTACCCATTTTTATTTACGTTTTATACTTATGAGTATCTTAGCCTTCCCTGTGTTTTTGATGCCATGAACACATACAAAAACAATTAATTTCACTAACACTCAGTCTGGTAATAAAAATCTTAATTCATCATTGACATATCTGCCCTGTTAGGAAACAAACCTAGGACAGCTCGAATGGCTCCAGCATGGAAACAAGTGCACCACATGGGTCGTCTAATGGTCATTTGAAAATAGTCACTCAAATAGGGTGGCATATCGTTCAGGCACCCCATAGTTGCAATGGAGGATTTGTGGTAACACAATAGAATATGTGTAAACATATTCTATATCGTGTTTCTATTCACATTTGATCGAAAGCGATTTGAAAATATTATTTATGATCTATAGCTTCTATATAGGAAGTATCTAGAAAAAGTAATTATTTTAAAACGTCCTCGATTGTGCGGTTTGTTGATGAAACTCACCACAAGCTTCCCTTTGTGAAGCGGAGGGTACTCTGTAAACATTGGACGATATTGTTGAAATCTTACCAACATAAGATTTGTAGGTACGGCAAGCTACTACTTGCTAATATAATAGACTTTCATGTAGTGTACTCGGGTGCTGTAGTTGCAAAAATTTGTGTTGGAATAAAAATTTACTTTTTTAACTTTTTCTTGTTAGAGATACGAATATACATATAAACTTGGCGACAATGGTCAACTAAGATCGTCTTCTATTTAGAGGTTTGGACAGTAACAAGACTATTTGTTCTCAGCTCATTTGTTATAAAGCGAATGAGCTGAGAACGAATAAGCTGAGAACGAAGAGAATTTAGGTTTTAATCGGTTGTCAGGCTATCTTGAAAAACAACGGAAAAAGCTGTGTATCTGTGCTAAAAATCAGTGCAATTTAAGAGTGAACAAACGCTACCTTTTCAAACTACAATTGTTTGTGACAAAGCGTTGAACAAAAGAGTAGAGAGGTAATCGTTGAGAGCACCGTCTGTAGTGAAGCTCTGAAGAAAAGTGCTCTGTGAAAGGTCTGAAATGCTTCGTGGAAGTTACAGGAGAACGAAAGTGTTTTTATATAACAACGCGCTTGACAGAAGAAAGGAATAAAATTATCCAAATAATACAAATCATTAATACACTCATCAATAAATCAATCACATAAAATATTTTATAACTTGGTTTAACACATAGACACATACTTTCGACTCCAGTAATTGTCAAGGCTAGACCGGATGTCACTCTTGCGAAGATGCGGGCGAAAGCTTAACTAATTTAAAACTAAATCTGTTCTTTATACAGCCGCGACTCCAGTAATGAACAATTTGTAAATTGTAACAAGAAGATTAAGTAAAAGATTAGAAACTTCTCACTTAGGTTGAGCTATATGACTAAATTGTATCCAAGGCTGGCTTTATGGCTGAATCCAAAGTTTTATGCTACCACATAGGTGCGGTATTTTTCTATATAACTAAGGGGTACCCATTATAAGCTTTTAGAATGCATGCCCCAATTGCCCAAAAGTATTATTGAGCATTATTTGGAGATTTGTCATGGCAAGAAAAATATTTTTTAGTATTTTGGATGACATGATAAAGAACCGGGAAGAAACACCTATATTTATCATGGCCCGTTAGGGAATCGAATACATGTTCTGAATAATAAAATAATGAAAAAAGGTACTGTTATAAAAAAGAAACTTGGCGATCAACGAATCGACAACATACGTTTGTTTTAAGCACAAGGGGACCCATCAATTTTTATAACTTGCTTCCCAAATATGTATTCTGTGTATTGTACGTTTATTCGTTTATGGCAAACGTTCACGTGCCACAATATATTTTTATTGTTACAATATTGTGACAGCAATGTTTGATGATACATATAAATAGTTAGTTTTTTAGTACCGTTTTAAATAGATATTCTGCCTGGAGAAGTAGCGTAAAGCAATTTATTGTGTTTCGGAAGGAGGGCGTGGTTGCCAAAGTCCACAAAATTAAAGGCAACTGTCTTAGTTCTTAGAAGCAGCATCGCATCATTTGACGACCCGTGTGGTGTAGTGGTTACCATGCCGGTCCACCATTCGAAGGGTCCTGGGTTCGAATCCCGGCGGG